>JAXIVJ010001883.1:112500-123581 GCA_036785665.1 Chirona hameri | reverse complement strand
TAACATGACAATCCACATACAAAATGCTGCAAAGGCGGCAATTGCTGGCGATAATTGGCGGTAATTAATAAATACACGTATACAAATGTGGGTACATTTTTTCGTCATTTCAGCCCCCCCCCCCCCACTCAAAAGCCGACCCCCACCTGTTGTCAGCTAACGCTAAGATAGGTTTTCTCTCCTGTACGTAATAATACTGAGGGCGACACCTTTGAGGGTGTCGCGGACCGAAGGCTGTTTTAAAATGTGTTCTCGCGATCTTGAAAGTGGAGGACCTTTCAAAACAACAGCACGTGCGTCCTTGTGACCCACACATCGTCTCACGTGGTCATACCAAGCACTGTCACAGAGTAAGCTTAGCAACCACCCGTGAAACATTGTGTGACCCGACTGGGATTCGAACCCACGATCCTTCCATTAGTGAGTATCTTTCTCAAAGGACTCTTATGTTACCCCAACCACATTTGACACTAAGATACCTGGTGGGATGGCAGTCAGGAGATAAGTTGGATTTTGCGAAATGTTCTGCAATTTTAAAGAAACCCACACAAATATCCGTAAAGGAGAACCCCGGGCAAAGCAACTGTGTCACTTGCAGATTGCCCGTCGGCCACTTACTTCTGTTGCACAACGGCAATGGCCTCCCATTGCAACAGGTCGCTGTGGGCTGCACCTATCCGCCCATGGGCAAAGTACATCATCCTTGAATATATCCTAAATGGAGATTGGAGGAGCCCTGGTGATACGAAACTAGAACGTGCGCGGCTGATCCCCTCCCACTGACCCTCCTGGAGCTACCGATACCCGTTTCGGAGCACTGCAATGCACCGGGGTCAATGCAGGGCTGACCAAATGGCCAAATGTCGAAAAAATTGGGTGCGGGAAAAATATTCAAGGTCACATGGCACGTAAATTCGATTTTGGCCAGGGATTACTGAGGAACCCCCACCGGCATGTGGGTATCCGCCAATATATTCAGAAAATTTAGAGAAATTTATTGATTCATTTTTGCGCTAGGGGCCATCTTTGATTGACCCCATTATACGTATATGGGAAATGGCACGTGCCTGCCGCGCACGCTGTGGAATTCGTCCACACTAGCGGACCCTGCTATCATCTAGATCCCCGTGAGTGAGCGCTATGCTGACAATTTCGGGGGAAATTATCGAGCCGTTTTCCAGAGTATCAACTTTACCCGATCTCGGACACGAATCGGAAAACAAAGCTCGGAGAATTGTTCAGGCTGTTTTTCTATAGAAAAACACAATTCCAAAGAATAGTGTTATTTGCAATATAGAACAACAACCTTCGGTTATTTGCAGAGCATCAACTTTACCCGATCTCGGACACGAATCGGAAAACAAAGCCCGGAGAATGGCTCAGGTTGTTTTTCTATCGAAAAAACAATTCTAAAAATAGTGTTATTTTCAATATAGAACAACAACCTTCGGTTACTCAGGTTTGTTTCTCAATGGAAACACAATTCTAAAGAATAGTGTTATCCAATGTTCAACCCAAGATAACTATAACTAACAGGTAAGTCGGAGGTTTGAATCAAGATATGGCAGTAATATTATGAGACATTTCTGGCGCTGGAGAGACGTTTGTTAAACTGCGTTGTTTACCTGTGTTTTGCCATACGCTCGGGGAGCGTCTTGCGGTATGGGGACGAGGTTGCGCTGCTTTAATTAATTCATGCAACTTCTTGAAATTGTTAACGTTCATATTGACACATATACACAGTCAACTCCTCATGATAATGTATTAACGAAGACGCGGTTCGTATTGATACTTAGCTATCCAGTTGTTCCGCAATCCAGACATGTTGATACGATTGCACATTTTCTGAAACATGCTAATGTGATAGTAGGTAACAAGTAAGACTGGGAAGAACAGGATCAATTATAAAAGAAAGCAACATGATCACAGGCTTGTCTCCAAGATACCATGCAAGAGATGTACAAAGCCATATGGTGAAACTGGAAGTCGGAAGAAGTTTGAACACACAGCTAATGGAGCACAGGAAATATTTGCAATATCAGAAACCCAAAACAATAGTGAAACATAGTCATGAATGTGAAACTATACCCAGTTGGGAAGCTGCAAGGAGTATTAAAGATAATATAGCCGGGAAAAGAAGAATTGCGCTTGAAACTGCAGTGCTTGAAGTCAGAATTTATGAATACGAGGACTGGAAGAATAACTATCTGAAATGGCTTCATTTTTTTCTCAATACATAAATTAGATGTCTAACATGTGATTGCTTCGCCTGACGCCTCTTAGGAGACTAATAGGTGAAACAATATCATGTGATGTGAATGAACTTTGAATGTATGTTTGCACTGCCAATCATCTATTGTTTTGTATGTCCTATTTTTAATGACCACTGAAGAAGTATCAACATGAATTATGAAGCGTGTCTTGGTCAATACATTAATATGATGAGTTGACAGTTTATTCTTGAAACACTCTGGCGGCTAAATAGTGTCGATGAAGAAGAAAAAAAAACAGCATCAATACTTTTTCTGATATACTTACATTATGACACCAACACCTATCCACATTCATCAACCATTTTGAGCATCTGTGATTTGATCCATTGTGATATCCATATTTCTTACAAACATGTACTAGGTGCTACTCAAATCATTACTGATTTGATATTCTCCATTCTGATCTTTCCACTCCACGTTTATGCATGTTTGGTGCTTATTAGTGCTGGTAAACATCTACTGTGGACATTTGTATGCTATGATATGCCAATATCAGTATTTAGTTCATTATGTTGGTGGGGGAGGGGGGGGGGGGGGGGGTAGGAATGTGTGTGTGTGTGTGTGTGTGTGTGTGTGTGTGTGTGTGTGTGTGTGTGTGTGCGTGTGCGTGTGCGTGTGCGTGTGCGTGTGCGTGTGCGTGTGCGTGTGCGTGTGCGTGTGCGTGTGCGTGTGCGTGTGCGTGTGCGTGTGCGTGTGCGTGTGCGTGTGCGTGTGCGTGTGCGTGTGCGTGTGCGTGGGCGTGGGCGTGGGCGTGGGCGTGGGCGTGGGCGTGGGCGTGGGCGTGGGCGTGGGCGTGGGCGTGGGCGTGGGCGTGGGCGTGGGCGTGGGCGTGGGCGTGGGCGTGGGCGTGGGCGTGGGCGTGGGCGTGGGCGTGGGCGTGGGCGTGGGCGTGGGCGTGGGCGTGGGCGTGGGCGTGGGCGTGGGCGTGGGCGTGGGCGTGGGCGTGGGCGTGGGCGTGGGCGTGGGCGTGGGCGTGGGCGTGGGCGTGGGCGTGGGTGTGGGTGTGGGTGTGGGTGGGTGTGGGTGTGGGTGTGGGTGTGGGTGTGGGTGTGGGTGTGGGTGTGGGTGTGGGTGTGGGTGTGGGTGTGGGTGTGGGTGTGGGTGCGTGTGTGTGTGTGTGCGTGCGTGCGTGCGTGCGTGCGTGCGTGCGTGCGTGCGTGCGTGCGTGCGTGCGTGTGTGTGTGTGTATGTTGTGAATGTGTTCCCACCTAGATGCATGCGTATGTGTTTGAATGAATAGAATGAATGTGTTTGTGAATGTGAATGTGTTCCCACATAGTACCCTATTCCTCAGGAACACAACATAATGTGTTTATTATATTGTTGTGGTGTGTGTGTGTGTGTGGGTAAAATGACCCCCTCTAACCAGGTTATTTATTCGACACTGATTTAATCGATTGGAATTGTTCAATCAAAATTCCTTGAGAGAAAAAAAAATCACCACCAGATTTTTTGATTCATGAATCGTGTTTGGATCAAACCCTGCATCAAATCAAGGCTGATTGAATCAAAAGATTTAACGATTCTTAACGATTCAATTACACTGGTAAGTTATGCAAATACATGCAGATGGCAGTCCCAGTGGCTACATTTATTTATACTGAAATAGTATTGCTGTAACAATGTTTTAATGATCATATATATGTATGTTTCAATTTTTATTTATTTGACATACATTCACCACAAATATTCAAATGTTGAATGAAACGCGAATCGATTAAAATATTTGTTTGTATTCTTTCAATCGGAAAGAAACAATTCTTAAAAATAGTGAATCCAACGGTGATTGAATCATTCAGATTCCAAAATGAATCATGATTGAATCGTTCCAAAAAAGTTGAATCAATAACCAGTCTGCCTGTAACTAGAAAACTAAAGGGCTAGAAAGACGCGAACAAAGCGTTAGAAAGTTCTTAACAAGGCCATTCAACGTTACTTCAGGTATGATTTGGCTCAGGTCAATAATGAGGTCACCAAAGGTCAAATTTTCCAAGTCACCAAAGGTCATGTGGGCATTGTTTTCCCCAAAATGCTTTAATAAATACCGTTGTACTGGTTAGACATATAACAATGATTTTAACACTATCGTGTTTGTCTCGTCAAGGCGTTTCCAACCATAGTAATGGTGACCTAGTTAGGTCAACTTCAAAATTTGACCTCAGGTTAATGACCAAGGTAGGTCATGTTGCATATGGGGCGACGCGACTCGACGAGAAAACACAGTGGTGTCGTTTGCATGTCTCTATCTTGATTATATATAAAGTTATTGGCACAAAGTGCTGGTGACCTGAGATGACCTCAGCTCACCTTGCAGACGTCACCGAGCAACAATTGCACCCGAGTCATCAATAATGAGCTAAAATAGCATGATTCTTAAAGAATTGGCCTGATCTAATGCATTTTCGCTGAATAGGAAGCATTTGTATATTTGCCCATTTACTTATATGTAATGGGAGGTCACGAAATTGACCTGACCTTAGGTCACCGACAAAAAAAAAATCATAGATATAAGAATTGTATGTGCGTATGGCCTTATGCAATCCTGAAAGTTTCAAATATCTCGGACAAACATTGGCTTTGGCACGACCGCAAACATTTTTGGAGATAAGATCACTTGACGTGACCTGGTGACCTGACCTGAGATGACCTGCAGTTAAAACCTCCACAAAAGGTTGATAATTGATGCCCGAATAGCTGTGTCAAATTTGGTGGTGCTGCGCGCCGCCGTTTCCTCGCTATTCCCGAAAATAACTCAGGGGGGGGGGGGGGTGGTCAAAATGACCCCCACACCACCAGGGCAAGGGTTAACATCCATATCTTTGGCCAATATTTAGGCGCATTTCAGCCACTCTTTAGGCCTAAAAGTGGGCATTCTCATAAACAGAAGAAAACGAACTTAACATCTGCGCCAAAAACGCATTTTATTTACCACCCGGTGACTGAAATTTTGAGGTCATAAGTTGGGTCAGTTTACGTGTTAAGTCAATGGTGAAGGGAAAACTTCAAGCCCACGTGACGTCATGTCACGTGACGTTACCAAATCCTCTCCGTTGGGGGCCGATTCAACCAACCTTCGGTTACAAATTAGTAGTGCGCTCAGTACAATGCCTACTGAGGGTCCTGGTCCAATCCAGCTCATCAAAAGTTGACGAAGAAACATTGTTAAAAAGGGGGCTTCACAAAATAAAGTGGCCGAAATCCGTAGAGTTTTCCATATCCAGTTTTGTTTTGGTTGGGGGGGGGGCTCTCCCAGGGGCTTGTCCCCCTTTCTGAAGGTCTGGCTGCACATCTGGCCCTATGGAGGTCAAAGGTGCCCCTGCAGTCCAGAAGCGGCTCTCTGGAAGCCTCAGGGGAGGTGAGAGGAGCCCTATGGAGGTAGAAGGCCCCTTCTCAAATGGAGCAGATGGATGCCCCCTAAATTTGTACTTGCCCCCCTGACGAAAATCCGTGGCGCCGCCCCTGTATCAGGAGGCAATGCAAAGCTGTGGGACAGATGTCGACCGGCACAGCTTACCTGGAAACCTATCCGTGTGCCGACGCCTACCTTCGTCCTTGTTGCTGCCGAGCAGAAGCTCCGTGTGCCTGAAGTCGCCCTCGCGCAGCAACTCGATCGGGTGTTTGGGCAGGAAGTCGCCGTCGATGGTGGGCGCGGAGGGGAAGTCGAGGATGCCGCCGTACGAATTCCACTGTTTGACGGAGAGCTCCTGCCAGGTCACGCCGCGCATGCAGTCCATGACGACGTGCGGCTGCTCGGCCAGCCGGCTAGCGTTACACCCGCAATCGTCCACCAGGATGCCGGCGATCCGGCGGGCCCGCTCCGCCGTCATGATGCTCCACGGTGCGTTCACCGTGCCGCTCTGCAGAATGCCGCGGTGCACGTAGTCCCGGCTGCCGCAATAGGGAGGGGGGGGGGGGGGGCGATACATCAACAACCCCTCTTTACCTTTACCTCTGGAACTCGTCTCTCGCGTCTTTTAGGCATGCATTGTGTAATTATTTAGCTGAGACTGGATGAATATGTGCGTGCGTACTTGTGTGTGTGTGTGTGTGTGTGTGTGTGTGTGTGTGTGTGTGTGTGTGTGTGTGTGTGTGTGTGTGTGTGTGTGTGTGTGTGTGTGTGTGTGTGTGTGTGTGTGTGTGTGTGTGTGTGTGTGTGTGTGTGTGTGTGTGTGTGTGTGTGTGTGTGTGTGTGTGTGTGTGTGTGTGTGTGTGTGTGTGTGTGTGTGTGTGTGTGTGTGTGTGTGTGTGTGTGTGTGTGTGTGTGTGTGTGTGTGTGTGTGTGTGTGTGTGTGTGTGTGTGTGTGTGTGTGTGTGTGTGTGTGTGTGTGTGTGTGTGTGTGTGTGTGTGTGTGTGTGTGTGTGTGTGTGTGTGTGTGTGTGTGTGTGTGTGTGTGTGTGTGTGTGTGTGTGTGTGTGTGTGTGTGTGTGTGTGTGTGTGTGTGTGTGTGTGTGTGTGTGTGTGTGTGTGTGTGTGTGTGTGTGTGTGTGTGTGTGTGTGTGTGTGTGTGTGTGTGTGTGTGTGTGTGTGTGTGTGTGTGTGTGTGTGTGTGTGTGTGTGTGTGTGTGTGTGTGTGTGTGTGTGTGTGTGTGTGTGTGTGTGTGTGTGTGTGTGTGTGTGTGTGTGTGTGTGTGTGTGTGTGTGTGTGTGTGTGTGTGTGTGTGTGTGTGTGTGTGTGTGTGTGTGTGTGTGTGTGTGTGTGTGTGTGTGTGTGTGTGTGTGTGTGTGTGTGTGTGTGTGTGTGTGTGTGTGTGTGTGTGTGTGTGTGTGTGTGTGTGTGTGTGTGTGTGTGTGTGTGTGTGTGTGTGTGTGTGTGTGTGTGTGTGTGTGTGTGTGTGTGTGTGTGTGTGTGTGTGTGTGTGTGTGTGTGTGTGTGTGTGTGTGTGTGTGTGTGTGTGTGTGTGTGTGTGTGTGTGTGTGTGTGTGTGTGTGTGTGTGTGTGTGTGTGTGTGTGTGTGTGTGTGTGTGTGTGTGTGTGTGTGTGTGTGTGTGTGTGTGTGTGTGTGTGTGTGTGTGTGTGTGTGTGTGTGTGTGTGTGTGTGTGTGTGTGTGTGTGTGTGTGTGTGTGTGTGTGTGTGTGTGTGTGTGTGTGTGTGTGTGTGTGTGTGTGTGTGTGTGTGTGTGTGTGTGTGTGTGTGTGTGTGTGTGTGTGTGTGTGTGTGTGTGTGTGTGTGTGTGTGTGTGTGTGTGTGTGTGTGTGTGTGTGTGTGTGTGTGTGTGTGTGTGTGTGTGTGTGTGTGTGTGTGTGTGTGTGTGTGTGTGTGTGTGTGTGTGTGTGTGTGTGTGTGTGTGTGTGTGTGTGTGTGTGTGTGTGTGTGTGTGTGTGTGTGTGTGTGTGTGTGTGTGTGTGTGTGTGTGTGTGTGTGTGTGTGTGTGTGTGTGTGTGTGTGTGTGTGTGTGTGTGTGTGTGTGTGTGTGTGTGTGTGTGTGTGTGTGTGTGTGTGTGTGTGTGTGTGTGTGTGTGTGTGTGTGTGTGTGTGTGTGTGTGTGTGTGTGTGTGTGTGTGTGTGTGTGTGTGTGTGTGTGTGTGTGTGTGTGTGTGTGTGTGTGTGTGTGTGTGTGTGTGTGTGTGTGTGTGTGTGTGTGTGTGTGTGTGTGTGTGTGTGTGTGTGTGTGTGTGTGTGTGTGTGTGTGTGTGTGTGTGTGTGTGTGTGTGTGTGTGTGTGTGTGTGTGTGTGTGTGTGTGTGTGTGTGTGTGTGTGTGTGTGTGTGTGTGTGTGTGTGTGTGTGTGTGTGTGTGTGTGTGTGTGTGTGTGTGTGTGTGTGTGTGTGTGTGTGTGTGTGTGTGTGTGTGTGTGTGTGTGTGTGTGTGTGTGTGTGTGTGTGTGTGTGTGTGTGTGTGTGTGTGTGTGTGTGTGTGTGTGTGTGTGTGTGTGTGTGTGTGTGTGTGTGTGTGTGTGTGTGTGTGTGTGTGTGTGTGTGTGTGTGTGTGTGTGTGTGTGTGTGTGTGTGTGTGTGTGTGTGTGTGTGTGTGTGTGTGTGTGTGTGTGTGTGTGTGTGTGTGTGTGTGTGTGTGTGTGTGTGTGTGTGTGTGTGTGTGTGTGTGTGTGTGTGTGTGTGTGTGTGTGTGTGTGTGTGTGTGTGTGTGTGTGTGTGTGTGTGTGTGTGTGTGTGTGTGTGTGTGTGTGTGTGTGTGTGTGTGTGTGTGTGTGTGTGGTGTGTGTGTGTGTGTGTGTGTGTGTGTGTGTGTGTGTGTGTGTGTGTGTGTGTGTGTGTTGTGTGTGTGTGTGTGTGTGTGTGTGTGTGTGTGTGTGTGTGTGTGTGTGTGTGTGTGTGTGTGTGTGTGTGTGTGTGTGTGTGTGTGTGTGTGTGTGTGTGTGTGTGTGTGTGTGTGTGTGTGTGTGTGTGTGTGTGTGTGTGTGTGTGTGTGTGTGTGTGTGTGTGTGTGTGTGTGTGTGTGTGTGTGTGTGTGTGTGTGTGTGTGTGTGTGTGTGTGTGTGTGTGTGTGTGTGTGTGTGTGTGTGTGTGTGTGTGTGTGTGTGTGTGTGTGTGTGTGTGTGTGTGTGTGTGTGTGTGTGTGTGTGTGTGTGTGTGTGTGTGTGTGTGTGTGTGTGTGTGTGTGTGTGTGTGTGTGTGTGTGTGTGTGTGTGTGTGTGTGTGTGTGTGTGTGTGTGTGTGTGTGTGTGTGTGTGTGTGTGTGTGTGTGTGTGTGTGTGTGAGTGTGTGTGTGTGTGTGTGTGTGTGTGTGTGTGTGTGTGTGTGTGTGTGTGTGTGTGTGTGTGTGTGTGTGTGTGTGTGTGTGTGTGTGTGTGTGTGTGTGTGTGTGATGTGTGTGTGTGTGTGTGTGTGTGTGTGTGTGTGTGTGTGTGTGTGTGTGTGTGTGTGTGTGTGCTGTGTGTGTGTGTGTGTGTGTGTGTGTGTGTGTGTGTGTGTGTGTGTGTGTGTGTGTGTGTGTGTGTGTGTGTGTGTGTGTGTGTGTGTGTGTGTGTGTGTGTGTGTGTGTGTGTGTGTGTGTGTGTGTGTGTGTGTGTGTGTGTGTGTGTGTGTGTGTGTGTGTGTGTGTGTGTGTGTGTGTGTGTGTGTGTGTGTGTGTGTGTGTGTGTGTGTGTGTGTGTGTGTGTGTGTGTGTGTGTGTGTGTGTGTGTGTGTGTGTGTGTGTGTGTGTGTGTGTGTGTGTGTGTGTGTGTGTGTGTGTGTGTGTGTGTGTGTGTGTGTGTGTGTGTGTGTGTGTGTGTGTGTGTGTGTGTGTGTGTGTGTGTGTGTGTGTGTGTGTGTGTGTGTGTGTGTGTGTGTGTGGTGTGTGTGTGTGTGTGTGTGTGTGTGTGTGTGTGTGTGTGTGTGTGTGTGTGTGTGTGTGTGTGTGTGTGTGTGTGTGTGTGTGTGTGTGTGTGTGTGTGTGTGTGTGTGTGTGTGTGTGTGTGTGTGTGTGTGTGTGTGTGTGTGTGTGTGTGTGTGCTGTGTGTGTGTGTGTGTGTGTGTGTGTGTGTGTGTGTGTGTGTGTGTGTGTGTGTGTGTGTGTGTGTGTGTGTGTGTGTGTGTGTGTGTGTGTGTGTGTGTGTGTGTGTGTGTGTGTGTGTGTGTGTGTGTGTGTGTGTGTGTGTGTGTGTGTGTGTGTGTGTGTGTGTGTGTGTGTGTGTGTGTGTGTGTGTGTGTGTGTGTGTGTGTGTGTGTGTGTGTGTGTGTGTGTGTGTGTGTGTGTGTGTGTGTGTGTGTGTGTGTGTGTGTGTGTGTGTGTGTGTGTGTGTGTGTGTGTGTGTGTGTGTGTGTGTGTGTGTGTGTGTGTGTGTGTGTGTGTGTGTGTGTGTGTGTGTGTGTGTGTGTGTGTGTGTGTGTGTGTGTGTGTGTGTGTGTGTGTGTGTGTGTGTGTGTGTGTGTGTGTGTGTGTGTGTGTGTGTGTGTGTGTGTGTGTGTGTGTGTGTGTGTGTGTGTGTGTGTGTGTGTGTGTGTGTGTGTGTGTGTGTGTGTGTGTGTGTGTGTGTGTGTGTGTGTGTGTGTGTGTGTGTGTGTGTGTGTGTGTGGTGTGTGTGTGTGTGTGTGTGTGTGTGTGTGTGTGTGTGTGTGTGTGTGTGTGTGTGTGTGTGTGTGTGTGTGTGTGTGTGTGTGTGTGTGTGTGTGTGTGTGTGTGTGTGTGTGTGTGTGTGTGTGTGTGTGTGTGTGTGTGTGTGTGTGTGTGTGTGTGTGTGTGTGTGTGTGTGTGTGTGTGTGTGTGTGTGTGTGTGTGTGTGTGTGTGTGTGTGTGTGTGTGTGTGTGTGTGTGTGTGTGTGTGTGTGTGTGTGTGTGTGTGTGTGTGTGTGTGTGTGTGTGTGTGTGTGTGTGTGTGTGTGTGTGTGTGTGTGTGTGTGTGTGTGTGTGTGTGTGTGTGTGTGTGTGTGTGTGTGTGTGTGTGTGTGTGTGTGTGTGTGTGTGTGTGTGTGTGTGTGTGTGTGTGTGTGTGTGTGTGTGTGTGTGTGTGTGTGTGTGTGTGTGTGTGTGTGTGTGTGTGTGTGTGTGTGTGTGTGTGTGTGTGTGTGTGTGTGTGTGTGTGTGTGTGTGTGTGTGTGTGTGTGTGTGTGTGTGTGTGTGTGTGTGTGTGTGTGTGTGTGTGTGTGTGTGTGTGTGTGTGTGTGTGTGTGTGTGTGTGTGTGTGTGTGTGTGTGTGTGTGTGTGTGTGTGTGTGTGTGTGTGTGTGTGTGTGTGTGTGTGTGTGTGGTGTGTGTGTGTGTGTGTGTGTGTGTGTGTGTGTGTGTGTGTGTGTGTGTGTGTGTGTGTGTGTGTGTGTGTGTGTGTGTGTGTGTGTGTGTGTGTGTGTGTGTGTGTGTGTGTGTGTGTGTGTGTGTGTGTGTGTGTGTGTGTGTGTGTGTGTGTGTGTGTGTGTGTGTGTGTGTGTGTG
>JAXIVJ010001883.1:2500-107500 GCA_036785665.1 Chirona hameri | reverse complement strand
TTAAGAAATATAATAAAATCGTGTTCTGAAAATTTTCCGAAGGTGAACTATTTCCCTTAATGTCAATGCCTAGCCATAAAAATGGTTATCTCAACGCAAATGTAATGTTAAGGTGGGATAGTCCCTTTAACGTTATCGACTTGACACTCGGAATAGCCATTTTATGTTGGAGTGTTTTAAATGTCAATACATACATACATACAACAACGATCAGTCATCTGACAATATTGTACTCAATTAACTGTTGCTAATGGTCAGCCATCAAGCCAGTAACTGCTCCCCTCCCCGATCTGGGAATCCCTACATTTACCTAAGTTGGTAGTTGGGGAAATCTTGGGATTAGCTCCGCGATTGAGACACTCTTCTCGGGATACCGGAATCGGTCCTAAGCGGATCGGATTATCCACGCGGGGAATCCAGAGTTTTCCCCAAGCTGTTTATGGAGAATACACGCCAAGTTTACAAGTTTCCAAATATACCAAGTTTCCCCGGCTTTCAGTGCCGATTCATGCGGGTGACTACCACTTACCACACCACGTTTGTGTTCAAATTCAGTGTGTGGTTAGGGACCGCTCAGCCGCCTCTTTCCTACAAGTCAGGGGTGGGGTTCCTCTGCACGTGCGCACGTGCGCACCTTTTTTGTATCTCAGAAACTACTACTACTAGCCCGATCGAGTTGAAATTCACCATACATTTCTTTCGCGCTCGCTCGTTCATCGCCGACTACGGCGCCTTACTGGTGGATAAGTATGGATAAGCCTGTTCTTGTATGTATAAGCCTGTTCTACAATCCTGTGCCAACACGGCTGGTTTTAGCTAAGGACCAGTTAGCTCAGTGGTAACACGCTCGCTTGCCATGCGAGAAGTCTCCTTTTAGGCGTCTGACGGTTCTCGAAGAGGTTATGTATAAGCCTGTTCTATAATCCTGTGCCAACACTGCTGGTTTTAGCTAAGGACAGGTTAGCTTCTTGCGAAAGAAGGAAATCTTGTTTTGCCTCGTTCGTGTTCCCTCTATTTGGTAGCATTTTGGTAGTAGTAGGGATAGGGAAAGTGGCGCGTCTAACGCTCTTTTGGAGCGATTCACAACCGCCGTAAGTTATAATTTTACACGCAGTGCGCCTCCCAGCCTTTGGTCTCCTGCTGCCTGCTGTATGGCAGAGGAGCGCGTGAGTGAATTTCCTTGTTACGAGCGAGCGCGATTTTTCTCATACATCACGGAAGGACGAGCGAGCGCTTCGCTCGCTCGTCCTTCCGTGGTGTACGATAAAAATCTGATTATGAGCGGCCCGGCCCGGCCCGTGGCGACGCTTTTGAGAAGCTCATATCTCTGCAACCGCACGTCCGATTGACAAGCGGACTTCTTTGCTGAGCAGCCCCATCTAACCTACCCTATTTGAGACCAGTGCCGACTCATGCGGGTGACTACCACTGCGCGTGGCGCGTCCCGCGTGAGGGGTGTTGAAAAGTATATTCTCGCAATAACTCCGCAACGGCTGGGCAGATTGTGTGCAAATTTCGTATGTGGTTAGGGACCCCTCAGCCGCCACTTTCACACAACTCAGGAATGGGGGTGACTCTGAACGTGCGCACATGCACACCCCTATTATATATCTCAGGAACGGCTGAGCCGATTGTGTTCAAATTTGGTGTGTGGTTAGGGAATTCTAATCCGCCGCCTTTCCACAAGTCAAAGGTGGGTGCCGATGCACGTGCGCACTTTTTTTGTATATCAGAAACCACTTGCCCGATCGAGTTGAAATTCCACATACATTTCCTTCCCGCTCGCTCGTTCATCGCCAACTACGGCGCCTTACTGGTATAGGTTGTATGGAATCACTGGCGGATCCGAAGGGGGCAACAGCCCTCCCCCCAACATTCCAAGCTGGACAGGGGCGGCAATAGGAGTTAGCACCACCCCCAAAATCCGCTGAAACTGGCGATGAAAATGTTAAATGGGTACTGCCTGCGAAAAAAATTACTTCTTGCGAAATAAATATTTTTTTGCATCATTCTAGTTTCTTCTATTTGG
Source organism: Chirona hameri (assembly GCA_036785665.1). NCBI lineage: Eukaryota > Metazoa > Arthropoda > Thecostraca > Balanomorpha > Balanidae > Chirona > Chirona hameri. The sequence goes on along the minus strand of JAXIVJ010001883.1, from coordinate 105,471 downwards.
TAACATTTTGGTAGCAGTAGGGATAGGGAAAGTGGCGCGTCTGACGCTATTTTGAGTGATTCACAACCAACGTAAGTTATACCTAATTTTACACGCAGCGTCGCAACCTTTGGTCCCCCGCTGCCGGCTGCCTGCTGGGTTGTCGAGGAGCGCGTGAGTGAATTTTCTTACATAGGTAACTATATTGTGTGGAATACGTCTACTAGTATTAAGTAGGGCAATTAGGTTCAGTTAAAAATCCCAATGTTCTTTTGTAGCTGGGGTATTCCACGACAAATTGACAAAAACAAAGTCCAAAATGACACCGTCATGTCACCGATTATGGCCAAAATTGGTATAAGGGGTAACCTGGGGCGCTTAAGTGATCTGTGCAAGTTGTATTGCAATGCAAGCAGTGGCTCAGGAGATATTTCCTCGGGCATTTTTATAAGGTCACGGTGCAGGCCAATCTTTGTCAGCCCATATGACGGGGAATTTATAAAGCAATATAGATGGATTATATGTCATTAGAATGTCAATTAGCTGTTTTATAACATGGTGATATTGATTTTTTTCATTTTCGAAAATTGCAAAATTTAGTACGTTTTCGAAATTTTACAACTTTTTGGGATACCTTTTCTCAAACGTGTTTCTAATTTTTTGATATGCTATTCTGACGTGTAAGGACGTGTCAATTAAGTGAAGAAGAAAAATTGAGGGATATTTGTCTGGAAATATCTCAAATTTTGTCATTTTACATGCTATTATATACATATATAAAAATATGCTATTCGCTAATCACTTTTGACTGAATAAAACTAGAATGGTACGGTAAACGTCATTTTGCTGTTCTCATCGAGACGAGTTGAGTGCTCTGCAGCATGTCCCCTTTCTGACATTTGATGACCTTGACCTTAAATTTCGAAGTATTTTTTTCACGATTTTTTTTTGGGATACCCATGCAAAATGTATTTCCTATTTTGAATGTATTATTGTTAAAAGGACTATCCCACCTTAACATTATATTTGTGTTGAGATAGTCATTTGTATGGCTAGGCATTGCAATTAAGTATGGTAGCAGTTATAACAAACCACAATGATCTAATCAAAAAGATATTCGAGTTTGATTTTGACATCTGTAAAAAATAAGGCCCATGTGTATTTGAATAGGGACTCTAAACCGACAGCGTCATCTCTCTACCCAACTGGTAATGATAGTCGACTTGTTTTAAGGTCAGCCTTGGAATATTTTCGTCTTTCATTTCTCGATCCCTGGGTGGTTCGCAATCTAAGCCAATCTAGACACCGGGTGATTCGATTTTTCTGCGCAATATATGTCGACAAAAAATTGTGCCATACATTTGGCAGCACAAAGGTTGTTACACAAAGCCTGTTGTTAAAAAAAATGACATCACCAACCCAAGTTTTCGCTTAAAACTAAAAGTTGAATATCTTCCTAGATAAACATTTTTTTCGGAAAAAAGTTCACGAACATGTTCAGCTGACCTCGCCTGACATGTAGACATACAATTAAGTGTGATTCGACAACTTTCACGAAGGTGGAACAGTCCCTTTAAGTGTAAAGAAGTGTCGTTCAACCAGGAAAAAATGATGGTAATTTGTCTTCAAATCTGCTAAATTTTGTCATTTTATATGTTCTTTTTTTGTGGAAGATGTTATTCTCCAATAATTTTTGACTTAATAAAGATTAAAAGGTAAAATGGACACCATTTTGTTATTTTCGTCAAGACGGGTTGCATTATATGCAGTATGACTTCTTTCTAACATTGGGTGTCTTTCACCGAGTCAATGTCAAGGTTAGGTTTCCAATTGTGGCCTATGCGACGATGTTATCCCTATCCCTATCCCTATCTCTATATTATCTCTATATTATAAATCCTAAAAGATGACCCGCCGCCGCCGCCGCCGCCGCCGGAGTGACGCCCTAAATCGGTTCCTGTGCAGCCGTCTGATGAGTTATGAGGGTGATTTTTTCAGCACTTTTGGGTCCCATGATTCAACAGGTCGTATCAAGTTTTGGTGTCGATCCGACCGATGGTGCAGCGTCGGCACGTGCGCGCGTGCGCCATTCGTTTAACATGGGAAACGCGACATTGTGAAATCGCGAAAAATGGGCAAGTTTCGCCCGGTTCCCCGGCCGCTTGCTCGGCAAACGAGAATCGCAGCGATATGCGAGCAACACTATGTGATAGATAATCGATTGGCCTTGCGTATAGCATGTCGTCCAGAGCGATGTGCGTGCCACGTGCAAAGTTGTGACCACTTTCATGATAAAATTGGCATATTCAGGATTTAAATTGGTGCTCGGAAACCGTTCGACGTAAAAGGGAAACCGTTCGACGACGACGACGTAAATCCGGGCACCATTTTGCAGGCGCAGCGACCGTCTTCAAATTATATGTGTTACTCAAAGCTGTGCGACTAATATTTTGGAGTTGAAGTTGAAATGCAATATTTTTGGACAATTTAATCCTTCACACCGCCGTAACACCCAAAACGAGGACAAACTTGACCGGCAAATTTACACAGACGGATAGCACCGTTCTTGCTGACCTATATCCACCCAAAATATTCTGTAAAACACTCATAGGTAACTTATGCTGAAGTCAAACGTAAACGATTACCAACGCTAACGTTGCGAAATAATTTCGTCGAATAAAATAGTATCGTTTAAGTTTGCCCAAGACTGCCACTGCCGCAGTCAAATTCATCAATGAGCGCATGACTAGCTGACGTCGCACCTCCCTCCCGGGGAGATTTTGTTGAAGCCGGTTGACATATTTCAGGCATGTAAACCGCTAAAATGTTTTGGCAGAGACTGCGACACGGGAAAGAGATACGGTAAGAAGATATGGGAACGAAATACGGCAACAAGATACGGAAACTGGGTACGAGAAAGGGATGCTGGAACGAGATACGGGAACAGGATACGGGAATGAGATACGTTAACTAGATATGGTAAGGAGATATCGGAACGGTGTACAAGAAACGGGAATGAGATACGGGAGCGGGATACGGGAGCGGCATAAGTGAACGGGATACGGGAACGGGATACGTGAACGGGATACGTGAACGTGATACGTGAACGTGATACGTGAACGGGATACGGGAACGGGATACGGGAACGGGATACGGGAACGGGTTACGGGAACGGGTTACGGGAACGGGTTACGGGAACGGGTTACGGGAACGGGTTACGGGAATGGGTTACGGGAACGGGTTACGGGAACGGGTTACGGGAACGGGTTACAAGAACGGGTTACGGGAACGGGTTACGGGAACGGGTTACGGGAACAGATTACGGGAACGGGTTACGGGAACGGGTTACGGGAGCGGGATAAGGGAACGGGATACGGGATCGGGATACGTTAACAGGATACGGGAACGGGATACGGGAAAAGGATACGAGATACGGGAACGGGATATGGGAACTGGATATGGGAACAGGATACAGGAACGGGATTCCGGAACGGGATACGGGAACGGGATACGGGAACGGGATACGGGAACGGGATACGGGAACGGGATACGGGAAAGGGATACGGGAACGGGATACGGGAACGGGATACGGGAACGGGATACGGGAACGGGATACGGGAGCGGCATACGGGAACGGGATACGGGAAGGGGATACGGGAACGGGATACGGGAACGTCATACGGGAACGGGATATGGGAACGGGATATGGGAACGGGATATGGGAACGTGATACGGGAACGGGATACGGAAACGGGAACGGGATACGGGATACCGGATACGGGAATGGGATACGGGAATGGGATACGGGAATGGGATACGGGAATGGGATACGGGAACGGGATACGGGATATGGAACGAGATACGGGAAGGGATACGGGAACAGGATACGGGAACGGGATACGGGAACGGGATACGGGAACGGGATACGGGAACGGGATACGGGAACGGGATACGGGAACGGGATACGGGAACGGGATACGGAAACGGGATACGGGATACGGGAACGGGATAAGGGAACGGGATACGGGAACGGCATACGGGAACGGGATACGAGCACGGGATACAATATACGGGAACTGGATACGGAACAGGATACGGGAACGGGAAACAGGAAGCGGATTCGGAAACTGGATACGGGAGCGGGATAAAGGATACGGGATCGGATACGTGAACGGGATACGAGATACGGAAACGGGAAACGAGATACGGGATACGGGAACGGGATACGGGATACGGGAACGGGAACGGGAACGGGAACGGGATACGGGAACGGGATACGGTAACGTGATACGGTAACGTGATACGGGAACGTGATACGGGAACGTGATACTGGAACGTGATACTTGAACGGGATGCGGAAACGAGATACGGAAACGGGATACGGGAACGTGAACGGGAACGGGAACGGGAACTGGAGAGGGAGCGGGACACGGTATACGGTATACGGGATACGGTATACGAGAACAGGATACGGGATACGGGATACGGGATACGGCATACGGGATACCGGATACGGGATACCGGATACGGGATACCGGATACGGGATACCGGATACGGGATACCGGATACGGGATACCGGATACGGGATACCGGATACGGGATACCGGATACGGGATACCGGATACGGGAACGGGATACTGGAACGGGATACGGGATGCGGGAACGGGATACGGGAACGGGATACGGGAACGGGAACGGGATACGGGAACGGGATACAGGAACGGGATACGGGAACAGGATACGGGAACGGGATACGGGAACGGGATACGGGAACGGGATACGGGAACGGGATACGGGAACGGGATACGGGAATGGGATACTGGATACGGTAATGGGGTACGGGAACGGGATACGGGAACGGGATAGGGCACGTTATACGTGAACGGGATACGGGAACGGGATACGAGAACGAGATACGGGAACTGGATAGGGTAACAGGATACGGAAACGGGATACGGAAACGGAATACGGAAACGGGATACGGAAACGGGATACGGAAACGGGATCCGGAAACGGGATACGGAAACAGGAAACGGGAACGGGATACGAGATACGGGAGCGGGATACGGAAAGGGATCCGGGAACGGGATACGGGATACGGGAACGGGGAACGGGATACGGGTACGGTATACGGGAACAGTTTACGGAAACGGGATACGGAAACGGGATACGGAAACGGGATACGGAAACGGGATACGGAAACGGGATACGGAACGGGATACGGAAACGGGATACGGAAACGGGATACGGAAACGGGATACGGAAACGGGATACGGAAACGGGATACGGAAACTGGATACTGAAACGGGATACGGGAACGGGATACGGGAAAGGGATACGGGAACGGAATACGGGAACGGGATACGGGAACGGGATACGGGAACGGGATACGGGAACAAGATACGGGAACGGGATACATGAAAGGGATACGGGAACGGGATACGGGAACGGGATACGGGAACGGGATACGGGAACGGGATACGGGAACGGGATACGGGAACGGGATACGGGAACGGGATACGGGAACGGGATACGGGAATGGGATACTGGATACGGTAATGGGGTACGGGAACGGGATACGGGAACGGGATAGGGCACGTTATACGTGAACGGGATACGGGAACGGGATACGAGAACGAAATACGGGAACTGGATAAGGTAACAGGATACGGAAACGGGATACGGAAACGGAATACGGAAACGGGATACGGAAACGGGATACGGAAACGGGATCCGGAAACGGGATCCGGAAACGGGATACGGAAACAGGATACGGGAACGGGATACGAGATACGGGAACGGGATACGGAAAGGGATCCGGGAACGGGATACGGGATACGGGAACGGGGAACGGGATACGGGTACGGTATAAGGGAACAGTATACGGAAACGGGATACGGAAACGGGATACGGAAACGGGATACGGAAACGGGATACGGAAACGGGATACGGAAACGGAATACTGAAACGGGATACGGGAACGGGATACGGGAACGGGATACGGGAACGGGATACGGGAACGGGATACGGGAACGGGATACGGGAACGGGATACGGGAACGGGATACGGGAACGGGATATGAAAACGGGATACAGGATAAGGGAACGGGATACGGGAACGGGATATGGGAACGGGATACGGAAACGGGTTACAAGAACGAGACACGGTATACGGGCACGGGATACGTAAACAGGATACGGAAACGGGATACCGGAACGGGATACCGGAACGGGATACCGGAACGGGATGCCGGAACGGGATACCGGAACGGGATACCGGAACGGGATACCGGAACGGGATACCGGAACGGGATACGGGAACGGGATACGGGAACGGGATACGGAAACGGGATACGCGAACGGGATACGGAAACGAGATACGGGAACGGGTTATGGGAACGGGATCCGGGAAGGGGATACGGGAACGCGATTCGGGAACGGGATAGGGGAACGGGAACAGGATACGGGAACAGGATACGGGAACAGGATACGGGAACAGGATACGGGAACAGGATACGGCAACAGGATACGGGAACAGGATACGGGAACAGGATACGGGAACAAGATTCGGGAACAGGATACGGGAACAGGATACAGGAACAGGATACGGGAACAAGATACGGGAACAGGATACGGGAACAGGATAAGGGAACGCGATACGGAAACGGGATACGAGAACGGGAACGGGATACTGGTACGGGATACTGGTACGAGATACTGGTACGGGATACTGGTACGGAATACAGGAACGGGATACGGGAACGGGATACGGCAACGGGATACGGCAACGGGATTCGGCAACGGGATACGGCAATGGGATACGGCAAAGGGATACGGCAACGGGATACGGCAACGGGATACGGCAACGGGATACGCCAACGTGATACGGCAACGTGATACGGGAACGGGATACGGGAACGGGATACGTGAACGGGATACGTGAACGGGATACGGGAACAGGATACGGGAACGGGATACGGGATACGGTAACGGGATACGGGATACGGGAACGGGATACGGGAACGGGATACGGGAACGGGATACGGGAACGGGATACGGGAACGGGATACGGGAACGGGATACGGGAACGGGATACGGTAACGGGATACGGGCACGGGGAACGGGATACGGGAACGGGATACGGGAACGGGATACGGGACACGGAAACGGGATACGGGAAAGGGATACCGGAAAAGGATGCGGGAACGTGATACGGGATACGGGAATGAGACACGGGAACAGCAACAGGCAAGGAATACGGGAACAGGGTACGGGATACGGGAGACGTAATCCAGAATACGGGATACGGGACACGTGATACGGGATACAGGATGCGGGATGCGGGATGCAGGATGCAGGATGCAGGATGGGGGATGCGGGATGCGGGATACAGTATACCGAAATCGGGTACAGGAACGGGATCCGGGATTCGGGAACGGGATATTAGCTGCCTATATAAATTGAAGGCTATATAAATTGCGCATCGCGCAATACAGGTCCTCTAGTCTCTATATATTATAAATCCCAAAAGATGACCCGCCGCCGCCGCCGCCGCCGCCGCCGCCGGAGTGACGCCCTAAATCGGTTCCTGTGCAGCCGTCTGATGAGTTATGAGGGTGATTTTTTCAGCACTTTTGGGTCCCGTGATTCAACAGGTCGTATCAAGTTTTGGTGTCCATCCGACGGACGGTGCGGCGTCGGCACGTGCGCGCGTGTGCCATTCGTTTAACATGGGAAACGCGACATTGTGAAATCGCGAAAAACGGGCAAGTTTCGCGCGGTTCCCCGGCCGCTTGCTCGGCAACCGAGCGTCGCAGCGATATGGGAGCAACACAATGTGATAGATAATCCATTGACCTTGCGTATAGGATGTTGTCCAGAGCGATGCGCGTGCCACATGCAAAGTTGTGACCACTTCCATGATAAAATTGACATATTCAGGATTTAAATTGGTGCTCGGAAACCGTTCGACGTAGAAGGCTGATCCGGGCACCATTTTGCAGGCGCAGCGACCGTCTTCAAATTATATGTGTTACTCAAAGCTGTGTGACTAATATTTTGGAGTTGAAGTTGAAATGCAATATGTTTGGACAATGTAATCCTTCACACCGCCGTAACACCCAAAACAAGGACAAACTTGACCGGCAAATTTACACTGACGGATAGCACCGTTCTTGCTGACCTATATCCACCCAAAATATTCTGTAAATCGCTCATAGGTACCTTATGCTGAAGTCAAACGTAAACGATTACCGACGCTAACGTTGTGAAATAATTGCGTCGAATAAAATATCATCGTTTAAGTTTGCCCAAGACTGACACTGCCGCAGTCAAATTCATCAATGAGCGCATGACTAGCAGACGTCGCACCTCCCTCCCGGGGAGATTTTGTTGAAGCCGGTTGACATATTTCAGGCATGTAAACCGCTAAAATGTTTTGGCCGAGACTGCGACACGGGAACGAGATACGGTAAGTAGATATGGGAACGAAATACGCCAACAAGATACGGCAACTGGGTACGAGAAAGGGATGCTGGAACGAGATGCGGGAACAGGATACGGGAATGAGATACGGTAACTAGATATGGTAAGGAGATTTCGGAACGGTGTACGAGATACGGGAATGAGATACGGGAGCGGGATTCGGGAGCGGGATACCGGAACGGGATACGGGAACGGGATACGGGAACGGGATACGGGAACGGGATACGGGAACGGGATACGGGAACGGGATACGGGAACGGGATACGGGAACGGGATACGGGAACGGGATACGGGAACGAGATACGGGAACGGGATACAGGAACGGGATACGGGAGCGTGATACAGGACCGTGATACGGGAACGTGATACGGGAATGGGATACGAAAACAAGATACAGAAACGGGATGCGGGAACGGGGACTGGAGTGGGAACGCGATACGGGATACTGGAACGGGATACGGCAACGGGATACGGGCATGGGATACGGGAATGGGATACGGGAATGAGATACGGGAATGGGATACGGGAATGGGATACGGAAATGGGATACGGGAATGGGATACGGGAATGGGGTACGGGAATGGGATACGCGAATGGGATACGGGAATGGTATACGGGAATGAGATACGGGAATGGGGTACGGGAATGGGATACGGGAATGGGATACGGGAATGGGATACGGGAATGGGATACGGGAATGGGATACGGGAATGGGATACGGGAATGGGATACGGGAATGGGATACGGGAATGGGATACGGGAATGGGATACGGGAATGGGATACGGGAATGGGAGACGGGAACGGGATACGGGATACTGGAACGGGATACGGGAACGGCATACGGGATACAGGAACGGGATACGTGAACGGGATACGGGAACGGGATACGGGAACGGGATACGGGAACGGGATACGGGAACGGGATACGAGAACAGGATACGGGAACGGGATATGGGATATGGGATACGGGATACGGCATACGGGATACGGGAACGGGGTACGGGGACGTGATACGGGAACGTGATACGGGAACGGAATACGCGAACGCGATACGGGAACGTGATACGGGAACGGGATACGAGAACGAGTTACGGGAAGGGGATACGGGAACAGGATACGAGAACGGTATACGGGAACGGGATACGGGAACGGCATACGGGAACGGGATACGGAAACGGGATACGGAAACGGGATACGGAAACGGGAACGGGATACGGGATACCGGATACGGGAATGGGATATGGGAACGGGACACGGGATAGGGAACGAGATACGGGAAGGGATACGGGAAATGAATACGGGAACAGGATACGGGAACGCGATACGGGAACGGGATACGGGAACGGGATATGAGCACGGGATACAATATACGGGAACTGGATACGGAACGGGATACGGGAACGGGAAACAGGAAGCGGATTCGGAAACTGGATACGGGAGCGGGATAAAGGATACGGGATCGGATACGTGAACGGGATACGAGATACGGAAACGGGAAACGAGATACTGGATACGGGGACGGGATACGGGATACGGGAACTGGAACAGGATACGGGAACGGGATACGGTAACGTGATATGGGAACGTGATACGGGAACGTGATACGGGAACGTGATACGGGAACGGGATGCGGAAACGAGATACGGAAACGGGATACGGGAACGTGAACGGGAACGGGAACTGGAGAGGGAGCGGGGCACGGGATACGGTATACGGGATACGGTATACGGGAACGGGATACGGGATACGGGATACGGGAAACGGGATACGGGATACGGGAGACCGGATACGGGAACGGGATACGGGAACGGGATACGGGAACGGGATACGGGAACGGGATACGGGAACGGGATACGGGAACGGGATACGGGAACGGGATACGGGAGCGGGATACGGGAACGGGATACGGGAACGGGAACGGGATACGGGAATGGGATACGGGAACGGGATACGGGAACGGGATACGGGAACGGGATACGGGAACGGGAACGGGATACGGGAACGGGATACGGGAACGGGATACGGGAACGGGATACGGGAACGGGATACGGGAACGGGATACGGGAACGGGATACGGGAACGGGATACGGGAACGGGATACGGGAATGGGGTACGGGAATGGGATACGCGAATGGGATACGGGAATGGTATACGGGAATGAGATACGGGAATGGGGTACGGGAATGGGATACGGGAATGGGATACGGGAATGGGATACGGGAATGGGATACGGGAATGGGATACGGGAATGGGATACGGGAATGGGATACGGGAATGGGATACGGGAATGGGATACGGGAATGGGATACGGGAATGGGATACGGGAATGGGAGACGGGAACGGGATACGGGTTACGGGAACGGGATACGGGAACGGCATACGGGATACAGGAACGGGATACGTGAACGGGATACGGGAACGGGATACGGGAACGGGATACGGGAACGGAATACGGGAACGGGATACGGGAACGGGATACGAGAACAGGATACGGGAACGGGATATGGGATATGGGATATGGGATACGGGATACGGCATACGGGATACGGGAACGGGGTACGGGGACGTGATACGGGAACGTGATACGGGAACGGAATACGCGAACGCGATACTGGAACGTGATACGGGAACGGGATACGAGAACGAGTTACGGGAAGGGGATACGGGAACAGGATACGGGAACGGTATACGGGAACGGGATACGGGAACGGCATACGGGAACGGGATACGGAAACGGGATACGGAAACGGGATACGGAAACGGGAACGGGATACGGGATACCGGATACGGGAATGGGATATGGGAACGGGACACGGGATAGGGAACGAGATACGGGAAGGGATACGGGAACTGAATACGGGAACAGGATACGGGAACGGGATACGGGAACGGGATACGGGAACGGGATATGAGCACGGGATACAATATACGGGAACTGGATACGGAACGAGATACGGGAACGGGAAACAGGAAGCGGATTCGGAAACTGGATACGGGAGCGGGATAAAGGATACGGGATCGGATACGTGAACGGGATACGAGATACGGAAACGGGAAACGAGATACTGGATACGGGAACGGGATACGGGATACGGGAACTGGAACAGGATACGGGAACGGGATACGGTAACGTGATATGGGAACGTGATACGGGAACGTGATACGGGAACGTGATACGGGAACGGGATGCGGAAACGAGATACGGAAACGGGATACGGGAACGTGAACGGGAACGGGAACTGGAGAGGGAGCGGGGCACGGGATACGGTATACGGGATACGGTATACGGGAACGGGATACGGGATACGAGATACGGGATACGGGATACGGGAAACGGGATACGGGATACGGGAGACCGGATACGGGAACGGGATACGGGAACGGCATACGGGAACGGGATACGGGAACGGGATACGGGAACGGGATACGGGAACGGGATACGGGAACGGGATACGGGAGCGGGATACGGGAACGGGATACGGGAACGGGAACGGGATACGGGAATGGGATACGGGAACGGGATACGGGAACGGGATACGGGAACGGGATACGGGAACGGGAACGGGATACGGGAACGGGATACGGGAACGGGATACGGGAACGGGATACGGGAACGGGATACGGGAACGGGATACGGGAACGGGATACGGGAACGGGATACGGGAACGGGATACTGGATACGGTAATGGGGTACGGGAACGGGATACGGGAACGGGATAGGGCACGTTATACGGGAACGGGATACGGGAACGGGATACGAGAACGAGTTACGGGAACGGGATAGGGTAACAGGATACGGAAACGGGATACGGAAATGGGATACGGAAACGGGATACGGAAACGGGATACGGAAACGGGATACGGAAACGGGATACGGAAACGGGATACGGAAACGGGATACGGAAACGGGATACGGAAACGGGATACGGAAACGGGATACGGAAACGGGATACGGAAACGGGATACGGGAACGGGATACGGGAACGGGATACGGGAACGGGATACGGGAACGGGATACGGGGACGGGATGCGGAAAGGGGATACGGAAATGGGAAACGGGAACGGGATAGAGATACGGGAACGGGATACGGAAAGGGATACGGGAACGGGATACGGGATACGGGAACGGGGTTCGGGATACGGTAACGGTATACGGAAACGTGATACGGAAACGGGATAAGGAAACGGGATACGGAAACGGGATACGGAAACGGGATACGGAAACGGGATACGGAAACGGGATACGGAAACGGGATACTGAAACGGGATACGGAAACGGGATACGGGAACGGGATACGGGAACGGGATACGGGAACGGGATACATGAACGGAATACGGGAACGGGATACGGGAACGGGATACGGGAACGGGATACGGGAACGGGATACGGGAACGGGATACGGGAACGGGATACGGGAACGGGATATGAAAACGGGATACAGGATATGGGAACGGGATACGGGAACGGAATATGGGAACGGGATACGGAAACGGGTTACAAGAACGAGACACGGTATACGGGCACGGGATACGTAAACAGGATACGGAAACGGGATACGGGAATGGGATACCGGAACGGGATACCGGAACGGGATACCGGAACGGGATACCGGAACGGGATACCGGAACGGGATACCGAAACGGGATACCGGAACGGGATACCGGAACAGGATACCGGAACGGGATACGGGAACGGGATACGGGAACGGGACACGGGAACGGGATACGGAAACGGGATACGGAAACAGGAAACGGGAATGGGTTATGGGAACGGGATGCGGGAAGGGGATACGAGAACGCGATTCGGGAACGGGATAGGGGAACGGGAACAGGATACGGGAACAGGATACGGGAACAGGATACGGGAACAGGATACGGGAACAGGATACGGGAACAGGATACGGGAACAGGATACAGGAACAGGATACAGGAACAAGATACGGGAACAGGATACGGGAACAGGATAAGGGAACGCGATACGGCAATGGGATACGAAAACGGGAACGGGATACTGGTACGGGATAATGGTACGGGATACTGGTACGGAATACAGGAACGGGATACGGGAACGGGATACGGCAACGGAATACGGCAACGGGATACGGCAACGGGATACGGCAACGGGATACGGCAACGGGATACGGCAAAGGGATACGGCAACGGGATACGGCAACGGGATACGGCAACGGGATACGGAAACGGGATACGCCAACGTGATACGGCAACGTGATACGGAACGGGATACGGGAACGGGATACGTGAACGGTATACGGGAACAGGATACGGGCACGGGATACGGGATACGGTAACGGGATACGGGATACGGGAACGGGATACGGGAACGGGATACCGGAACGGGATACCGGAACGGGATACGGGAACGGGATACGGGAACGGTATAGGGAACTGGATACGGGAACGGGATACCGGAACGGGATACCGGAACGGGATACGGGAACGGGATACGAGAACGGGATACGGGAACGGGATACGGGAACGGGATACGGGAACGGGATACGGGAACGGGATACGGGAACGGGATACGGGAACGGGATATGGTAACGGGATACGGGCACGGGGAACGGGATACGGGAACGGGATACGGGAACGGGATACGGGAACGGGATACGGGAACGGGATACGGGACACGGGAACGGGATACGGGAAAGGGATACCGGAAAAGGATGCGGGAACGTGATACGGGATACGGGAACGGGAACAGGTTACGGGATACGGGAGACGTAATCCAGAATACGGGATACGGGACACGTGATACGGGATACAGGATGCGGGATACGGGATGCAAGATGCAGGATGCAGGATGGGGGATGCGGGATGCGGGATACAGTATACCGGAATGGGGTACAGGAACGGGATCCGGGATTCGGGAACGGGATATTAGCTGGCTATATAAATTGAAGACTATATAAATTGCGCATCGCGCAATACAGGCCCTCTAGTAAATCCTAAAAGATGACCCGCCGCCGCCGCCGGAGTGACGCCCTAAATCGGTTCCTGTGCAGCCGTCTGATGAGTTATGAGGGTGATTTTTTTCAGCACTTTTGGGTCCCGTGATTCAACAGGTCGTATCAAGTTTTGGTGACGATCCGACAGACGGTGCACCGTCGGCACGTGCGCGCGTGCGCCATTCGTTTAACATGGGAAACGCGACATTGTGAAATCGCGAAAAATGGGCAAGTTTCGCCCGGTTCCCCGGCCGCTTGCTTGGCAACCGAGCATCGCAGCGATATGCGAGCAACACTATGTGATAGATAATCGATTGACCTTGCGTATAGGATGTCGTCCAGAGCGATGCGCGTGCCACGTGCAAAGTTGTGACCACTTTCATGAAAAAATGGCATATTCAGGATTTAAATTGGTGCTCGGAAACCGTTCGATGTAGAAGGCTGAACCGGGCACCATTTTGCAGGCGCAGCGACCGTCTTCAAATTATATGTGTTACTCAAAGCTGTGTGACTAATATTTTGGAGTTGAAGTTGAAATGCAATATTTTCGGACCAATTAATGCTTCACACCGCCGTAACACCCAAAACGAGGACAAACTTGCCCGGCAAATTTACACAGACGGATAGCGCCGTTCTTGCTGATCTATATCCACCCAAAATATTATGTAAATCGCTCATAGGTAACTTATGCTGAAGTCAAACGTAAACGATTACCGACGCTAACGTTGCGAAATAATTGCGTCGAATAAAATATCATCGGTTAAATTTTCCCAACACTGACACTGCCGCAGTCAAATTCATCAATGAGCGCATGACCAGCTGACGTCGCACCTCCCTCCCGGGGAGATTTTGTTGAAGCCGGTTGACATATTTCAGGCATGTAAACCCCTAAAATGTTTTGGCAGAGACTGCGACACGGGATCGAGATACCGTAAGAAGATATGGGAACGAAATACGGCAACAAGATACGGAAACTGGGTACGAGAAAGGGATGCTGGAACGAGATACGGGAACAGGATACAGGAATGAGATACGGGAACTAGATATGGTAAGG
This sequence comes from Chirona hameri, assembly GCA_036785665.1. NCBI lineage: Eukaryota > Metazoa > Arthropoda > Thecostraca > Balanomorpha > Balanidae > Chirona > Chirona hameri. The sequence goes on along the minus strand of JAXIVJ010001883.1, from coordinate 89,987 downwards.
AGATATCGGAACGGTGTACTAGATACGGGAATGAGATACGGGAGCGGGATACGGGAGCGGGATACGGGAGCGGGATACGGGAGCGGGATACGGGAACGGGATACGGGAACGTGATACAGGAACGTGATACGGGAACGTGATACGGGAATGGAATACAGAAACAAGATACGGCAACGGGATACGGAAACGAGGACTGGAGTGGGACCGCGATACGGGATATTGGAACGGGATACGGCAACGGGATACGGGAATGGGATACGGGAATAGGATACGGGAATGGGATACGGGACTAGATAGGTAACTAGACATGGTAAGGAGATATCGGAACGGTGTACTAGATACGGGAATAAGATACGGGAGCGGGATACGGGAGCTGGATACGGGAGCGGGATACGGGAGCGGGATACGGGAGCGGGATACGGGAGCGGGATACGGGAGTGGGATACGGGATCGGGATACGGGATCGGGATACGGGATCGGGATACGGGATCGGGATACGGGATCGGGATACGGGATCGGGATACGGGATCGGGATACGGGATCGGGATACGGGAGCGGGATAAAGGAACTGGATACGGGAGCGATATACGGGAGCGGGATACGGGATCGGGATACGGGAGCGGGATACGGGAGCGGGATACGGGAGCGGGATACGGGAGCGGGATACGGGAGCGGGATACGGGAACGGGATACGGGAGCGGGATACGGGAGCGGGATAAGAGAACGGGATACGGGATCGGGTCACGTTAACAGGATACGGGAACGGGATACGGGAACGGGATACGAGATACGGGAACGGGATATGGGAACTGGATACGAGAACGGGATACGGGAACGGGATACGGGAACTGGATACGGGAACGGGATACGGGAACGGGATACGGGAACGGGATACTGGAACGGGATACGGGATACGGGAACGGAAACGGGATACCGGATACGGGAACGGGATACGGGAACGGGATACGGGATAGGGAACGGGATACGGGAACTGGATACGGGAACGGGATACGGGAACGGGATACGGGAACGGGATACGGGAACGGGATACGGGAACGGGATACGGGAACTGGATACGGGAACGGGATACAGGAACGGGATACGGGAAGGGGATACGGGAACGGGATACGGGAACGGGATACGGGAACAGGATACGGGAACGGGATACGAGAACGTGATACGAGAATGGGATACGGGAACGGGATAGGGTGACGGATACTGGAACGGATACGGGAACGGGATACGGGAACTGCATACGGGAACGGGATAAGGGAACGGGATACGGGAACGGGATACGGGAACGGGATACGGGAACGGGATACGGGAACGGGATACGGGAACGGGATACGGGAACGGGATACGGGAACGGGATACAGGAACGTGATACGGGAACGTGATACGGGAATGGAATACAGAAACAAGATACGGCAACGGGATACGGAAACGAGGACTGGAGTGGGACCGCGATACGGGATATTGGAACGGGATACGGCAACGGGATACGGGAATGGGATACGGGAATAGGATACGGGAATGGGATACGGGACTAGATAGGTAACTAGACATGGTAAGGAGATATCGGAACGGTGTACTAGATACGGGAATAAGATACGGGAGCGGGATACGGGAGCTGGATACGGGAGCGGGATACGGGAGCGGGATACGGGAGCGGGATACGGGAGCGGGATACGGGAGCGGGATACGGGAGTGGGATACGGGATCGGGATACGGGATCGGGATACGGGATCGGGATACGGGATCGGGATACGGGATCGGGATACGGGATCGGGATACGGGATCGGGATACGGGATCGGGATACGGGATCGGGATACGGGATCGGGATACGGGATCGGGATACGGGATCGGGATACGGGATCGGGATACGGGAGCGGGATAAGGGAACTGGATACGGGAGCGATATACGGGAGCGGGATACGGGATCGGGATACGGGAGCGGGATACGGGAGCGGAATACGGGAGCGGGATACGGGAGCGGGATACGGGAGCGGGATAAGAGAACGGGATACGGGATCGGGTCACGTTAACAGGATACGGGAACGGGATACGGGAACGGGATACGGGAACGGGATACGAGATACGGGAACGGGATATGGGAACTGGATACGAGAACGGGATACGGGAACGGGATACGGGAACTGGATACGGGAACGGGATACGGGAACGGGATACGGGAACGGGATACTGGAACGGGATACGGGATACGGGAACGGGAACGGGATACCGGATACGGGAACGGGATACGGGAACGGGATACGGGATAGGGAACGGGATACGGGAACTGGATACGGGAACGGGATACGGGAACGGGATACGGGAACGGGATACGGGAACGGGATACGGGAACGGGATACGGGAACGGGATACGGGAACGGGATACGGGAACGGGATACGGGAACTGGATACGGGAACGGGATACGGAAGGGGATACGGGAACGGGATACGGGAACGGGATACGGGAACAGGATACGGGAACGGGATACGAGAACGTGATACGAGAATGGGATACGGGAACGGGATAGGGTGACGGATACCGGAACGGATACGGGAACGGGATACGGGAACTGCATACGGGAACGGGATAAGGGAACGGGATACGGGAACGGGATACGGGAACGGGATACGGGAACGGGATACGGGAACGGGATACGGGAACGGGATACGGGAACAGGATACGGGAACGGGATACGAGAACGGGATACGGGAACGGCATACGGGAACAAGATAGGGGAACGGGATACGAGAACGTGATACGAGAATGGGACACCGGAACGGGATAGGGTAACAGATACTGGAACGGATACGGGCACGGGATACGGGAACTTGATACGGGAACGGGATACGGGAACAGGTTACGGGAATGGGATACGGGAACGGGATACAGGAACGGGATACGGGAACGGGATACGGGACCGGATACGGGAACGTGATACGGGGACGGGATACGGGAACGGGATACGGGATTGGGATACGGGAACGGGATACGGGAACGGGATACGGGAACGGGATACGGGAACGGGAACGGGATACGGGAACGGGATACGGGAACAGGTTACGGGAATGGGATACGGGAACGGGATACGGGAACGGGATACGGGAACGGGATACGGGAACGGGATACGGGAATGGGATACGGGAACGGGATACGGGAATGGGATACGGGAACGGGATACGGGAACGGGATACGGGATTGGGATACGGGATTGGGATACGGGAACGGGATACGGGAAAGGGATACGGGAACGGGATACGGGAACGGGATACGGGAACGGGATACGGGAACGGGATACGGGAACGGGATACGGGAACGGGATACGGGAACGGGATATGGGATACAGGATGCGGGATACAGGAACGGGATACGGAAACGGTATACGGAAACGGGATACGGAAACGGGATACGAAAACGGGATACGGAAACGGGATACAGAAACCGGATACGGGACCGGGATACGGGAACGGGATACGGGTACGGGATACGGGCACGGGATACGGTCACGGGATACGAGCACGGGATACGGGCACGGGATACGGGGACGGGATACGGGCACGGGATACGGGAACGGAATACGGGAACGGAATACGAGAACAGGATACGGGAACGGGATACTGGATACGGGAACGGGATACGGGAACGGAATACGGGAACGCGATACGGGAACGGAATACTGGAACGGGATACGGGAACGGGATACGTGCACGGGATACGGTAACGGGATACGCGCACGGGATACGGGAACGGGATACGGGAACGAGATACGGGAATGAGCTACGGGAACGGGGTACAGTTTTAGGATACGGAAACGGGATACGGGAACAGGATACGGGAACAGGATACGGGAACGGAATACGGGATACGGGATACGGGAACGGAATACGGGAACTGGATACGGGAACAGGATACGATAACGGGATACGGGAACGGGATACGGGAACGGGATACGGGAACGGGATACGGGAACGGGATACGGGAACGGGATACGGGAACGGGATACGGGAACGGGATACGGGAACGGGATACGGGAACGGGATACGGGAACGGGATACGGGAACGGGATACGGGAAAGGGATACGGGAACGGGATACGGGAACGGGATACGGGAACGGGATATGGGAACGGGAACGGGGAACGTCATACGGGAACGGGATAGGGGAACGGGAACAGGATACGGGACCAGGATACGGAAACGGGATACGGGAACGGGATACAGGAAGGGTATACGGTATACGGGATACGGGATACGGGATACGGGAACGGAATACGGGAACTGGATACGGGAACGGGATACGATAACGGGATACGGGAACGGGATACGGGAACGGGATACGGGAACGGGATACGGGACCGGGATACGGGACCGGGATACGGGAACGGGATACGGGAAAGGGATACGGGAACGGGATACGGGAACGGGATACGGGAACGGGATACGGGAACGGGATACGGGAACGGGATACGGGAAGGGGATACGGGAACGGGATACGGGAACGGGATACGGGAACGGGATACGGGAACGGGATACGGGATACGGGAACGGGATACGGGAACGGGATATGGGAACGGGATACGGGAACGGGATACGGGAACGGGATACGGGAACGAGATACGGGAACGGGATACGGGAATGGGGTACGGGATAGGGAACGGGATACAGGAACGGGATACGGGAACGGGATACGGGAACGGCATACGGGAACAGGATACGATAATGGGATACGGGAACGGGATAAGGTAACGTGATACGGAAATGGGATACGGGATACGGGAACGGGAACTGGAGCGGGAACGCCATACGGGATACGGGAACGGGATACGGGATACGGGAAAGGTATAGGGAAAGGGATACGGGAACGGGATACGGGAACGATATACGGGATACGGGAACGGGATTCGGGAACGGGATACGGGAACGGGATACGGGAACGGGATGCGGGAACGGTATACGGGAACTGGATACGGGAGCTGATTAAGGAATACGGGATACTGGAACGGGATACGGGATCATAATATGGGAACGGGATACGGGATACGGAAACGGGAAACGAGATACGGGATACGGGAACGGGATACGGGAACGGGATACGGGAACGGGATACGTGAACGTGATACGGGAACGTGATACGGGAACGTGATACGGGAACGTGATACGGGAACGTGATGCGGAAACGAGATACGGAAACGGGATACGGGAACGAGAACGGTAACGGAAACTGGAGAGGGAGCGGGATACGGTATACGGGATACGGGATACGGGAACGGGATACGGGAACGGGATACGGGAACGGGAACGGGATACGGGAACGGGATACAATAACGGGAACGGGATACGGAATACGGAATACGAGATACGGAATACGGAATACGGAATACGGAATAAGGAATACGGAATACGAGATATGGACTACGGAATACGGAATACGAGATACGGACTACGAAATACGGAATACGGAATAAGGAATAAGGAATACGGAATACTGAATACGGAATACGAGATACGGGAAACGGCTAGCATATATAAATTAGCTGGCTATATAAATTTCGCATCGCGCAATACAGGCCCTCTAGTCTCTATATTATAAATCCTAAAAGATGACCCGCCGCCGCCGCCGGAGTGACGCCCTAAATTGGCTCCTGTGCAGCCGTCTGATTAGTTATGAGGGTGATTTTTTCGAACTTTTGGGTCTCGTGATTCAACAGGTCGTATCAAGTTTTGGTGTCGATCCGACTGACGGTGCGGTGTTGGCACGTGCGCGCGTGCGCCATTCGTTTAACATGGGAAACGCGACATTGTGAAATCGCGAAAAATGGGCAAGTTTCGCCCGGTTTCCCGGCCGCTTGCTCGGCAACCGAGAGTCGCAGCGATATGCAAGCAGCACTATGTGATAGATAATCGATTGGCCTTGCATATAGGATATCGTCCAGAGCGATGCGCGTGCCACGTGCAAAGTTGTGATCACTTTAATGATAAAATTGGCCTATTCAGGATTTAAATTGGTGCTCGGAAACCGTTCGACGTAGAAGGCTGAACCGGGCACCATTTTGCAGGCGCAGCGACCGTCTTCAAATTATATTTGTGACTCAAAGCTGTGTGACTAATATTTTAGAGTTGAAGTTGAAATGCAATATTTTTGGACAATTTAATGCCTCACACCGCCGTAACACCCAAAACGAAGACAAACGTGACCGGCAAATTTACACAGACGGATAGCACCGTTCTTGCTGACCTATATCCACCCAAAATATTATGTAAATCGCTCATAGGTAACTTATGCTGAAGTCAAACGTAAATGATTACCGACGCTAACGTTGCGAAATAATTGCGTCGAATAAAATATCATCGGTTAAGTTTTCCCAACACTGACACTGCCGCAGTCAAATTCATCAATGAGCGCATGACCAGCTGACGTCGCACCTCCCTCCCGGGGAGATTTTGTTGAAGCCAGTTGACATATTTCAGGCATGTAAACCGCTAAAATGTTTTGACAGAGACTGCGACACGGGAACGAGATACGGTTAGAAGATATGGGAACGAAATACGGCAACAAGATACGGAAACTGGGTACGAGAAAGGGATGCTGGAACGAGATACGGGAACAGGATACGGGAATGAGATACGGGAACTAGATATGGTAAGGAGATATCGGAACGGTGTACGAGATACGGGAGCGGGATACGGGAACGGGATACGGGAACGTGATACGGGAACGTGATACGGGAACGTAATACGGGAACGTGATACGGGAACGTGATACGGAAACGTGATACGGGAACGAGATACGGAAACGAGATACAGAAACGGGATACGGGATATGGGAACGGGAACGGGAACGGGAACGGGAACTCGAGCAGGAGCGCGATACGAGATACGGCATACGAGAACGGGATACGGGACGAGATACGGGAACGAGATACGGGAACAGGATACAGGACACGGGATACGAGATATGGGATGCGGGAACGGGAACAGGATACGGGAACGGGAACAGGATACGGGAACGGGATACGGGATACGGGATACGGGAACGGGATACGGTAACGGGATACGGGAACGGGATACGGGAACGGGATACGGGAACGGGATACGGGAACGGGATACGGGAACGGGATACGGGAACGGGATACGGGAACGGGATACGGTAACGGGATACGGGATACGGGATACGGAAACTGGATACGGAAACGGGATGCGGGTAAGGGATACAGGAAAAGTATACGGGAACGCGATACGGGAACAGGATACGGGAACGGGATAGGGAACGGGATACGGGAGCGCGATACGGGAGCGGGATACGGAACGGGATTCGGGAGCGGGATACGGGAGCGGGATGCGGGATACGGGAGCGGGATACAGGAGCGGGATACGGGAGCGGGATACAGGAACGGGATACGGGAACGGGATACGGGAACGGGATACGGGATACGGGATACGGGATACGGGATACGGGAACGGGATACGGGATACGGGATACGGGAACGGTATACGGGAACAGGATACGGGAACGGGATACGGGAACGGGATACGGGAACGGGATACGGGAACGGGATACGGGAACGGGATACGGGAACGGGATACGGGAACGGGATACGGGAACGGGATACGGGAACGAGATATGGGAACGGGATACGGGATACGGGAACGAGATACGATAACGGGGTACGGGAACGGGATACGGGAACGGGATACGGGAGCGGGATACGGGAGAGGGATTCGGGAGTGGGATACGGGAGCGGGATACGGGAGCCGGATACGGGAGCGGGATACGGGAGCGGGATACGGGAGCGGGATACGAGAGTGGGATACGGGACCGGGATACAGTAACGGGATACGGGATACGGGATACAGGAACGGGATACGGGAATGGGATATAGGAACGGGATACGGGAACGAGATACGGGAACGAGATACGGGAACGGGATACGGGAACGGGATACGGGAACGGGATACGGGAACGGGATACGGGAACGGGATACGGGAACGGGATACGGGATACGGGAACGGGATACGGGAACGGGATACGGAAGCGGGATACGGGAACGGGATACGGGAACGGGATACAGGAACGGAGAAACGAGATACGGGAACGGGATACGGTTTACGGGATACGGTAACGGGATACGGTAACGGGATACGGTAACGGGATACGGTAACGGGATACGGTAACGGGATACGGTAACGGGATACGGTAACGGGATACGGTAACGGGATACGGTAACGGGATACGGTAACGGGATACGGGATACGGGATACGGGATACGGGAACGGGATACGGGAACGGGATACGGGAACGGGATACGGTAACGGGAACGGGATACGTAATACGTAATACGGAATACGGAATACGATATACGAGATACGAGATACGGAATACGAAATACGAAATACGGAATACGGAATACGGAATACGGAATATGGAATAATGAATACGGAATACTGAATACGGAATACGAGACACTGGAAACGGCTAGCATATATAAATAAGCTGGCTATATAAATTGCGCATCGCGCAATAAAGGCCATCTAGTCCCTATATTATTCTCTATATTATAAATCCTAAAAGATGACCCGCCGCCGCCGGAGTGACGCCCTAAATCGGTTCCTGTGCAGCCGTCTGATGAGTTATGAGGATGATTTTTTCAGGACTTTTGGGAATCGTGATTCAACAGGCCGTATCAAGTTTTGGTGACGATCCGACAGACGGTTTGGTGTCGGCGCGTGCGCGCGTGCGCCATTCGTTTAACATGGGAAACGCGACATTGTGAAATCGCGAAAAATGGGCAAGTTTCGCCCGGTTCCCCGGCCGCTTGCTTGGCAACCGAGCATCGCAGCGATATGCGAGCAACACTATGTGATAGATAATCGATTAACCTTGCGTATAGGATCTCGTCCAGAGCGATGCGCGTGCCACGTGCAAAGTTGTGACCACTTTCATTAAACAAAAATGGCATATTCAGGATTTAAATTGGTGCTCGGAAACCGTTGGACGTAGAAGGCTGAACCAGGCACCATTTTGCAGGCGCAGTGACCGTCTTCAAATTATATTGGTTACTCAAAGCTGTGTGACTAATATTTTGGAGTTGAAGTTGAAATGCAATATTTTCGGACCAATTAATGCTTCACACCGCCGTCACACCCAAAACGAGGACAAACTTGCCCGGCAAATTTACACAGACGGATAGCGCCGTTCTTGCTGATCTATATCCACCCAAAATATTATGTAAATCGCTCATAGGTAACTTATGCTGAAGTCAAACGTAAACGATTACCGACGCTAACGTTGCGAAATAATTGCGTCGAATAAAATATCATCGGTTAAGTTTTCCCAACCCTGACACTGCCGCAGTCAAATTCATCAATGAGCGCATGACCAGCTGACGTCGCACCTCCCTCCCGGGGAGATTTTGTTGAAGCCGGTTGACATATTTCAGGCATGTAAACCGCTAAAATGTTTTGGCAGAGACTGCGACACGGGAACGAGATACCGTAAGAAGATATGGGAAAGAAATACGGCAACAAGATACGGAAACTGGGTACGAGAAAGGGATGCTGGAACGAGATACGGGAACAGGATACAGGAATGAGATACGGGAACTAGATATGGTAAGGAGATATCGGAACGGTGTACGAGATACGGGAATGAGATGCGGGAGCGGGATACGGGAGCGAGATACGGGAGCGGGATACGGGAGCGGGATACGGGAACGGGATACGGGAACGTGATACAGGAACGTGATGCGGGAACGTGATACGGATATGGAATACAGAAACAAGATACGGCAACGGGATACGGAAACGAGGACTGGAGTGGGAGCGCGATACGGGATATTGGAACGGGATACGGCAACGGGATACGGGAATGGGATACGGGAATAGGATACGGGAATGGGATACGGGACTAGATAGGTAACTAGACATGGTAAGGAGATATCGGAACGGTGTACTAGATACGGGAATAAGATACGGGAGCGGGATACGGGAGCTGGATACGGGAGCGGGATACGGGAGCGGGATACGGGAGCGGGATACGGGAGCAGGATACGGGAGCGGGATACGGGAGTGGGATACGGGATCGGGATACGGGATCGGGATACGGGATCGGGATACGGGATCGGGATACGGGATCGGGATACGGGATCGGGATACGGGATCGGGATACGGGATCGGGATACGGGAGCGGGATAAGGGAACTGGATACGGGAGCGATATACGGGAGCGGGATACGGGATCGGGATACGGGAGCGGGATACGGGAGCGGGATACGGGAGCGGGATACGGGAGCGGGATACGGGAGCGGGATACGGGAGCGGGATAAGAGAACGGGATACGGGATCGGGTCACGTTAACAGGATACGGGAACAGGATACGGGAACGGGATACGAGATACGGGAACAGGATATGGGAACTGGATACGAGAACGGGATACGGGAACGGGATACGGGAACTGGATACGGGAACGAGATACGGGAACGGGATACGGGAACGGGATACTGGAACGGGATACGGGATACGGGAACGGGAACGGGATACCGGATACGGGAACGGGATACGGGAACGGGATACGGGATAGGGAACGGGATACGGGAACTGGATACGGGAACGGGATACGGGAACGGGATACGGGAACGGGATACGGGAACGGGATACGGGAACGGGATACGGGAACGGGATACGGGAACGGGATACAGGAACGGGATACGGGAACGGGATACGGGCACGGGATACGGGAAAGGGATACGGGAACGGGATACGGGAACGGGATACGGGAACAGGATACGGGAACGGGATACGAGAACGTGATACGAGAATGGGATACGGGAACGGGATAGGGTGACCGATACTGGAACGGATACGGGAACGGGATACGGGAACTGCATACGGGAACGGGATAAGAGAACGGGATACGGGAACGGGATACGGGAACGGGATACGGGAACGGGATACGGGAACGGGATACGGGAACGTGATACGGGAACGGGATACGGGAACGGGATACGGGAACGGGATACGGGAACGGGATACGGGAACGGGATACGGGAACGGGATACAGGAACGGGATACGGGAACGGGATACGGGAACGGCATACGGGAACAGGATACGATAATGGGATACGGGAACGGGATAAGGTAACGTGATACGGAAATGGGATACGGGATACGGGAACGGGAACTGGAGCGGGAACGCCATACGGGATACGGGAACGGGATACGGGATACGGGAAAGGTATAGGGAAAGGGATACGGGAACGGGATACGGGAACGATATACGGGATACGGGAACGGGATTCGGGAACGGGATACGGGAACGGGATACGGGAACGGGATGCGGGAACGGTATACGGGAACTGGATACGGGAGCTGATTAAGGAATACGGGATACTGGAACGGGATACGGGATCATAATATGGGAACGGGATACGGGATACGGAAACGGGAAACGAGATACGGGATACGGGAACGGGATACGGGAACGGGATACGGGAACGGGATACGTGAACGTGATACGGGAACGTGATACGGGAACGTGATACGGGAACGTGATACGGGAACGTGATGCGGAAACGAGATACGGAAACGGGATACGGGAACGAGAACGGTAACGGAAACTGGAGAGGGAGCGGGATACGGTATACGGGATACGGGATACGGGAACGGGATACGGGAACGGGATACGGGAACGGGAACGGGATACGGGAACGGGATACAATAACGGGAACGGGATACGGAATACGGAATACGAGATACGGAATGCGGAATACGGAATACGGAATAAGGAATACGGAATACGAGATATGGACTACGGAATACGGAATACGAGATACGGACTACGAAATACGGAATACGGAATAAGGAATAAGGAATACGGAATACTGAATACGGAATACGAGATACGGGAAACGGCTAGCATATATAAATTAGCTGGCTATATAAATTTCGCATCGCGCAATACAGGCCCTCTAGTCTCTATATTATAAATCCTAAAAGATGACCCGCCGCCGCCGCCGGAGTGACGCCCTAAATTGGCTCCTGTGCAGCCGTCTGATTAGTTATGAGGGTGATTTTTTCGAACTTTTGGGTCTCGTGATTCAACAGGTCTTATCAAGTTTTGGTGTCGATCCGACTGACGGTGCGGTGTTGGCACGTGCGCGCGTGCGCCATTCGTTTAACATGGGAAACGCGACATTGTGAAATCGCGAAAAATGGGCAAGTTTCGCCCGGTTTCCCGGCCGCTTGCTCGGCAACCGAGAGTCGCAGCGATATGCAAGCAGCACTATGTGATAGATAATCGATTGGCCTTGCATATAGGATATCGTCCAGAGCGATGCGCGTGCCACGTGCAAAGTTGTGATCACTTTAATGATAAAATTGGCCTATTCAGGATTTAAATTGGTGCTCGGAAACCGTTCGACGTAGAAGGCTGAACCGGGCACCATTTTGCAGGCGCAGCGACCGTCTTCAAATTATATTTGTGACTCAAAGCTGTGTGACTAATATTTTAGAGTTGAAGTTGAAATGCAATATTTTTGGACAATTTAATGCCTCACACCGCCGTAACACCCAAAACGAAGACAAACGTGACCGGCAAATTTACACAGACGGATAGCACCGTTCTTGCTGACCTATATCCACCCAAAATATTATGTAAATCGCTCATAGGTAACTTATGCTGAAGTCAAACGTAAATGATTACCGACGCTAACGTTGCGAAATAATTGCGTCGAATAAAATATCATCGGTTAAGTTTTCCCAACACTGACACTGCCGCAGTCAAATTCATCAATGAGCGCATGACCAGCTGACGTCGCACCTCCCTCCCGGGGAGATTTTGTTGAAGCCAGTTGACATATTTCAGGCATGTAAACCGCTAAAATGTTTTGACAGAGACTGCGACACGGGAACGAGATACGGTTAGAAGATATGGGAACGAAATACGGCAACAAGATACGGAAACTGGGTACGAGAAAGGGATGCTGGAACGAGATACGGGAACAGGATACGGGAATGAGATACGGGAACTAGATATGGTAAGGAGATATCGGAACGGTGTACGAGATACGGGAGCGGGATACGGGAACGGGATACGGGAACGTGATACGGGAACGTGATACGGGAACGTAATACGGGAACGTGATACGGGAACGTGATACGGAAACGTGATACGGGAACGAGATACGGAAACGAGATACAGAAACGGGATACGGGATATGGGAACGGGAACGGGAACGGGAACGGGAACTCGAGCAGGAGCGCGATACGAGATACGGCATACGAGAACGGGATACGGGACGAGATACGGGAACGAGATACGGGAACAGGATACAGGACACGGGATACGAGATATGGGATGCGGGAACGGGAACAGGATACGGGAACGGGAACAGGATACGGGAACGGGATACGGGATACGGGATACGGGAACGGGATACGGTAACGGGATACGGGAACGGGATACGGGAACGGGATACGGGAACGGGATACGGGAACGGGATACGGGAACGGGATACGGGAACGGGATACGGGAACGGGATACGGTAACGGGATACGGGATACGGGATACGGAAACTGGATACGGAAACGGGATGCGGGTAAGGGATACAGGAAAAGTATACGGGAACGCGATACGGGAACAGGATACGGGAACGGGATAGGGAACGGGATACGGGAGCGCGATACGGGAGCGGGATACGGAACGGGATTCGGGAGCGGGATACGGGAGCGGGATGCGGGATACGGGAGCGGGATACAGGAGCGGGATACGGGAGCGGGATACAGGAACGGGATACGGGAACGGGATACGGGAACGGGATACGGGAACGGGATACGGGATACGGGATACGGGATACGGGATACGGGATACGGGATACGGGATACGGGAACGGTATACGGGAACAGGATACGGGAACGGGATACGGGAACGGGATACGGGAACGGGATACGGGAACGGGATACGGGAACGGGATACGGGAACGGGATACGGGAACGGGATACGGGAACGGGATACGGGAACGGGATACGGGAACGAGATATGGGAACGGGATACGGGATACGGGAACGAGATACGATAACGGGGTACGGGAACGGGATACGGGAACGGGATACGGGAGCGGGATACGGGAGAGGGATTCGGGAGTGGGATACGGGAGCGGGATACGGGAGCCGGATACGGGAGCGGGATACGGGAGCGGGATACGGGAGCTGGATACGAGAGTGGGATACGGGACCGGGATACAGTAACGGGATACGGGATACGGGATACAGGAACGGGATACGGGAATGGGATATAGGAACGGGATACGGGAACGAGATACGGGAACGAGATACGGGAACGGGATACGGGAACGGGATACGGGAACGGGATACGGGAACGGGATACGGGAACGGGATACGGGAACGGGATACGGGATACGGGAACGGGATACGGGAACGGGATACGGAAGCGGGATACGGGAACGGGATACGGGAACGGGATACAGGAACGGAGAAACGAGATACGGGAACGGGATACGGTTTACGGGATACGGTAACGGGATACGGTAACGGGATACGGTAACGGGATACGGTAACGGGATACGGTAACGGGATACGGTAACGGGATACGGTAACGGGATACGGTAACGGGATACGGTAACGGGATACGGTAACGGGATACGGGATACGGGATACGGGATACGGGAACGGGATACGGGAACGGGATACGGGAACGGGATACGGTAACGGGAACGGGATACGTAATACGTAATACGGAATACGGAATACGAGATACGAGATACGAGATACGGAATACGAAATACGAAATACGGAATACGGAATACGGAATACGGAATATGGAATAATGAATACGGAATACTGAATACGGAATACGAGACACTGGAAACGGCTAGCATATATAAATAAGCTGGCTATATAAATTGCGCATCGCGCAATAAAGGCCATCTAGTCCCTATATTATTCTCTATATTATAAATCCTAAAAGATGACCCGCCGCCGCCGGAGTGACGCCCTAAATCGGTTCCTGTGCAGCCGTCTGATGAGTTATGAGGATGATTTTTTCAGGACTTTTGGGAATCGTGATTCAACAGGCCGTATCAAGTTTTGGTGACGATCCGACAGACGGTTTGGTGTCGGCGCGTGCGCGCGTGCGCCATTCGTTTAACATGGGAAACGCGACATTGTGAAATCGCGAAAAATGGGCAAGTTTCGCCCGGTTCCCCGGCCGCTTGCTTGGCAACCGAGCATCGCAGCGATATGCGAGCAACACTATGTGATAGATAATCGATTAACCTTGCGTATAGGATCTCGTCCAGAGCGATGCGCGTGCCACGTGCAAAGTTGTGACCACTTTCATTAAACAAAAATGGCATATTCAGGATTTAAATTGGTGCTCGGAAACCGTTCGACGTAGAAGGCTGAACCAGGCACCATTTTGCAGGCGCAGTGACCGTCTTCAAATTATATTGGTTACTCAAAGCTGTGTGACTAATATTTTGGAGTTGAAGTTGAAATGCAATATTTTCGGACCAATTAATGCTTCACACCGCCGTCACACCCAAAACGAGGACAAACTTGCCCGGCAAATTTACACAGACGGATAGCGCCGTTCTTGCTGATCTATATCCACCCAAAATATTATGTAAATCGCTCATAGGTAACTTATGCTGAAGTCAAACGTAAACGATTACCGACGCTAACGTTGCGAAATAATTGCGTCGAATAAAATATCATCGGTTAAGTTTTCCCAACCCTGACACTGCCGCAGTCAAATTCATCAATGAGCGCATGACCAGCTGACGTCGCACCTCCCTCCCGGGGAGATTTTGTTGAAGCCGGTTGACATATTTCAGGCATGTAAACCGCTAAAATGTTTTGGCAGAGACTGCGACACGGGAACGAGATACCGTAAGAAGATATGGGAAAGAAATACGGCAACAAGATACGGAAACTGGGTACGAGAAAGGGATGCTGGAACGAGATACGGGAACAGGATACAGGAATGAGATACGGGAACTAGATATGGTAAGGAGATATCGGAACGGTGTACGAGATACGGGAATGAGATGCGGGAGCGGGATACGGGAGCGAGATACGGGAGCGGGATACGGGAGCGGGATACGGGAACGGGATACGGGAACGTGATACAGGAACGTGATGCGGGAACGTGATACGGATATGGAATACAGAAACAAGATACGGCAACGGGATACGGAAACGAGGACTGGAGTGGGAGCGCGATACGGGATATTGGAACGGGATACGGCAACGGGATACGGGAATGGGATACGGGAATAGGATACGGGAATGGGATACGGGACTAGATAGGTAACTAGACATGGTAAGGAGATATCGGAACGGTGTACTAGATACGGGAATAAGATACGGGAGCGGGATACGGGAGCTGGATACGGGAGCGGGATACGGGAGCGGGATACGGGAGCGGGATACGGGAGCAGGATACGGGAGCGGGATACGGGAGTGGGATACGGGATCGGGATACGGGATCGGGATACGGGATCGGGATACGGGATCGGGATACGGGATCGGGATACGGGATCGGGATACGGGATCGGGATACGGGATCGGGATACGGGAGCGGGATAAGGGAACTGGATACGGGAGCGATATACGGGAGCGGGATACGGGATCGGGATACGGGAGCGGGATACGGGAGCGGGATACGGGAGCGGGATACGGGAGCGGGATACGGGAGCGGGATACGGGAGCGGGATAAGAGAACGGGATACGGGATCGGGTCACGTTAACAGGATACGGGAACAGGATACGGGAACGGGATACGAGATACGGGAACAGGATATGGGAACTGGATACGAGAACGGGATACGGGAACGGGATACGGGAACTGGATACGGGAACGAGATACGGGAACGGGATACGGGAACGGGATACTGGAACGGGATACGGGATACGGGAACGGGAACGGGATACCGGATACGGGAACGGGATACGGGAACGGGATACGGGATAGGGAACGGGATACGGGAACTGGATACGGGAACGGGATACGGGAACGGGATACGGGAACGGGATACGGGAACGGGATACGGGAACGGGATACGGGAACGGGATACAGGAACGGGATACGGGAACGGGATACGGGCACGGGATACGGGAAAGGGATACGGGAACGGGATACGGGAACGGGATACGGGAACAGGATACGGGAACGGGATACGAGAACGTGATACGAGAATGGGATACGGGAACGGGATAGGGTGACCGATACTGGAACGGATACGGGAACGGGATACGAGAACTGCATACGGGAACGGGATAAGAGAACGGGATACGGGAACGGGATACGGGAACGGGATACGGGAACGGGATACGGGAACGGGATACGGGAACGTGATACGGGAACGGGATACGGGAACGGGATACGGGAACGGGATACGGGAACGGGATACGGGAACGGGATACGGGAACGGGATACGGGAACGGGATACGGGAACGACATACGGGAACAAGATAGGGGAACGGGATACGAGAACGTGATACGAGAATGGGATACGGGAACGGGATAGGGTAACAGATACTGGAACGGATACGGGCACGGGATACGGGAACTTGATACGGGAACGGGATACGGGAACAGGTTACGGGAATGGGATACGGGAACGGGATACGGGAACGGGATACGGGAACGGGATACGGGAACGGGATACGGGAACGGGATACGGGAACTGGATACGGGATTGGGATACGGGAACGGGATACGGGAACGGGATACGGGAACGGGAACGGGATACGGGAACGGGATACGGGAACAGGTTACGGGAATGGGATACGGGAACGGGATACGGGAACGGGATACGGGAACGGGATACGGGAACGGGATACGGGAACGGGATACGGGAACGGGATACGGGAACGGGATACGGGAACGGGATACGGGAACGGGATACGGGAACGGGATACGGGAACGGGATACGGGAACGGGATACGGGAACGGGATACGGGAACGGGATACGAGAACGGGATACGGGAACGGGATACGGGATTGGGATACGGGAACGGGATACGGAAACGGGATACGGGAACGGGATACGGGAACGGGATACGGGAACGGGATACGGGAACGGGATACGGGAACGGGATATGGGATACGGGATACGGGATACGGGAACGGGATACGGCAACGGTATACGGAAACGGGATACGGAAACGGGATACGAAAACGGGATACGGAAACGGGATACAGAAACCGGATACGGGACCGGGATACGGGAACGGGATACGGGTACGGGATACGGGCACGGGATACGGTCACGGGATACGAGCACGGGATACGGGCACGGGATACGGGGACGGGATACGGGCACGGGATACGGGAACGGAATACGGGAACGGAATACGGGAACAGGATACGGTAACGGGATACTGGATACGGGAACGGGATACGGGAACGGAATACAGGAACGCGATACGGGAACGGAATACTGGAACGGGATACGGGAACGGGATACGTGCACTGGATACGGTAACGGGATACGCGAACGGGATACGGGAGCGGGATACGGGAACGAGATACGGGAATGAGCTACGGGAACGGGGTACAGTTTTAGGATACGGGAACGGGATACGGGAACAGGATACGGGAACAGGATACGGGAACGGAATACGGGATACGGGATACGGGAACGGAATACGGGAACTGGATAGGGGAACAGGATACGATAACGGGATACGGGAACGGGATACGGGAACGGGATACGGGAACGGGATACGGGAACGGGATACGGGAACGGGATACGGGAACGGGATACGGGAACGGGATACGGGAACGGGATACGGGAACGGGATACGGGAACGGGATACGGGAACGGGATACGTGAACGGGATACGTGAACGGGATACGGGAAAAGGATACGGGAACGGGATACGGGAACGGGATACGGGAACGGGATACGGGAACGGGATACGGGAACGGGATACGGGAACGGGATACGGGAACGGGATACGGGAACGGAATACGGGAACGGGATACGGGAACGGGATACGGGAACGGGATACGGGAACGGGATACGGGAACGGTATACGGGAACGGAATACGAGAACGGGAAAGGGATACGGGATATGGGAACGGGAACGGGGAACGTCATACGGGAACGGGATAGGGGAACGGGAACAGGATACGGGACCAGGATACGGAAACGGGATACGGGAACGGGATACAGGAAGGGAATACGGTATACGGGATACGGGATACGGGATACGGGAACGGAATACGGGAACTGGATACGGGAACGGGATACGATAACGGGATACGGGAACAGGATACGGGAACGGGATACGGGAACGGGATACGGGAACGGGATACGGGAAAGGGATAGGGGAACGGGATACGGGAACGGGATACGGGAACGGGATACGGGAACGGGATACGGGAACGGGATACGGGAACGGGATACGGGAACGGGATACGCGAACGGGATACGGGAACGGGATACGGGAACGGGATACGGGAACGGGATACGGGAACTAGATGCAGGAACGGTATACGGGAACGGAATACGAGAACGGGAAAGGGATACGGGATATGGGAACGGTAACGGGGAACGTCATACGGGAACGGGATAGGGGAACGGGAACAGGATACGGGACCAGGATACGGGAACAGGATACGGGAACAGGGTACGGGAAACGGGATACGGGAACGGGATACGGGAACGGGATACGGGAACGGGATGCGGGAACGGGATACGGGAACGGGAACGGGAACGGGATACGGGAACGGGATACGCGAACGGGATGCGGGAACGGGATGCGGGAACGGGGTAGGGAACAGGGTAGGGAACGGGATACGGGACACGGAATACGGAATATGGAATACATGATACGGGATACTGGCTACGGGATACGGGATACGAGATGCGAGATAAGAGAAATGGGATAAGAGGAATGGGATAAAGTAAAGGGGATACGGGAGATGGGATACGGGAGATGGGATACGGGAGATGGGATACGGGAGATGGGATACGGGAGATGGTATACGGGAGATGGGATACGGGAGATGGGATACGGGAGATGGGATACGGGAGATGGGATACGGGAGATGAGATACGGGAGATGGGATACGGGAGATGGGATATGGGAGATGGGATATGGGAAATGGAATACGGGAGATGGGATACGGGACATGGGATACGGGAGATGGGATACGGGAGATGGGATACGGGAGATGGGATACGGGAGATGGGATACGGGAGATGGGATACGGGAGATGGGATACGGGAGATGGGATACGGGAGATGGGATACGGGAGATGGGAAAAAGAAGATGGGATACGGGAGAAGGGATACGGGAGAAGGGATACGGGAGATAGGATACGGGAGATGGGATACGGGAGATGGGATACGGGAGATGGGATACGGGAGATGGGATACGGGAGATGGGATACGGGAGATGGGATACGGGAGATGGGATACGGGAGATGGGATACGGGAGATGGGATATGGGAGATGGGATACGGGAGATGGGATACGGGACATGCGATACGGGAGATGGGATACGGGAAATAGGATAAGGGAGATGGGATACGGGAGATGGGATACGGGAGATGGGATACGGGATACGGGATGTGACACGGGATACGGATTACGCGTTACGGTATACGCGATACGGGATCCCGGATACGGCTGACTATATACATTACCTGGCTATATAAATTGCGTATCGCGCAATAAAGGCCATCTAGTAAATCCTAAAAGATGACCCGCCGCCGCCGCCGGAGTGACGCCCTAAATCGGTTCCTGTGCAGTCGTCTGATGGGTTATGAGAGTGATTTTTTGAGGACTTTTGGGTCTCGTGATTCAACAGGTCGTATTAAATTTTCAGCTTAAAAAAACAAAGGTGCGGCGTCGGCGCGTGCGCGCGTGCGCCATTCGTTTAACATGGGAAACGCGACATTGTGAAATCGCGAAAAATGGGCAAGTTTCGCCCGGTTCCCCGGCCGCTTGCTTGGCAACCGAGTGTCGCAGCGATATGCGAGCAACACTATGTCATAGATAATCGATTGGCCTGGCGTATAGGATGTCGTCCAGAGCGATGCGCGTACCACGTGCAAAGTTGTGACCACTTTCATGAAAAAATCGGCATATTCAGGATTTAAATTGGTGCTCGGAAAACGTTCGACGTAGAAGGCTGAACCGGGCACCATTTTGTAGGCGCAGCGACCGTCTTCAAATTATATGTGTTACTCAAAGCTGTGTGACTAATATTTTGGAGTTGAAGTTGAAATGCAATATTTTCGGACCAATTAATGCTTCACACCGCCGTAACACCCAAAATTAGGACAAACTTGCCCGGCAAATTTACACACACGGATAGCGCCGTTCTTGCTGATCTATATCCACCCAAAATATTATGTAAATCGCTCATAGGTAACTTATGCTGAAGTCAAACGTAAACGATTACCGACGCTAACGTTGCGAAATAATTGCGTCGAATAAAATATCATCGGTTAAGTTTTCCCAACACTGACACTGCCGCAGTCAAATTCATCAATGAGCGCATGACCAGCTGACGTCGCACCTCCCTCCCGGGGAGATTTTGTTGAAGCCGGTTGACATATTTCAGGCATGTAAACCGCTAAAATGTTTTGGCAGAGACTGCGTGCGACACGGGAACGAGATACGGTAAGAAGATATGGGAACGAAATACGGCAACAAAATACGGAAACTGGGTACGAGAAAGGGATGCTGGAACGAGATACGGGAACATGATACGGGAATACGATGCGGTAACTAGATATGGTAAGGAGATATCGGAACGGTGTACTAGATACGGGAATAAGATACGGGAGCGGGATACGGGAGCGGGATACGGGAGCGGGATACGGGAGCGAGATACGGGAACGTTATACAGGAACGGGATACGGAAGAGGGATACGGAAACGGGATACGGAAACGGGATACGGGAGCGATATACGGGAGCGGGATACGGGATCGGGATACGGGATCGGGATAAGAGAACGGGATACGGGATCGGGATACGTTAACAGGATACGGGAACGGGATACGGGAACGGGATACGGGATACGGGAACGGGATACGAGATACGGGAACGGGATATCGGAACTGGATATGGGAAAAGGATACGGGAACGGGATACGGGATATGGGAACGGGATACGGGAACGGGATACGGGAAGGGGATACGGGAACGGGATACGGGAACGGGATAAGGGAACGGGATACGGGAACGGGATACGGGAACGGGATACGGGAACGGGATACGGGAACGGGATACGGGAACGGGATACGGGAACGGGATATGGGAACGGGATACGGGAACAGGATACGGGAACGGGATACGGGAACGGGATACGGGAACGGGATACGGGAACGGGATACGGGAACGGGAACGGGATACGGGATACCGGTAACGGGATACCGGATACGGGAATGGGATACGGGAACGGGATACGGGATAGGGAACGGGATAGGGAACGGGATACAGGAACGGGATACGGGAACGGGATACGGGAACGGCATACGGGAACAGGATACGGGAACGGGATACGAGAACGTGATACGAGAATGGGATACGGGAACGGGATAGGGTAACGTGATACGGAAATGGGATACGGGATACGGGAACGGGAACGGGAACGGGAACTGGAGCGGGAGCGCCATACGGGATACGGGATACGGGAACGGGATACGGGAACGTGATACGGGAACGGGATACGGGAAAGGGATACGGGAAAGGGATACGGGAAAGGGATACGGGAACGGGATAGGGGATACGGGATACGGGATACGGGAACGATATACGGGATACGTGAACGGGATACGGGAACGGGATACGGGAACGGGATACGGGAACGGGATACGGGAACGGGATACAGGAACGGGATACGGGATACGGGATACGGGATGCGGGAACGGGATGCGGGAATGGTATACGGGAACTGGATACGGGAGCTGATTAAGGTATACGGGATACGGGAACGGGATACGGGATCATAATATGGGAACGGGATACGGGATACGGAAACGGGAAACGAGATACGGGATACGGGAACGGGATACGGGAACGGGATACGGGGACGGGATACGTGAACGTGATACGGGAACGTGATACGGGAACGTGATACGGGAACGTGATACGGGAACGTGATACGGGAACGTGATACGGGAACGGGATGCGGAAACGAGATACGGAAACGGGATACGGGAACGAGAACAGGAACGAGAACTGGAGAGGGAGCGGGACACGGGATACGGTATACGGGATACGGGATACGGGAACGGGATACGGGAACGGGATACGGGAACGGGATACGGGAACGAGATACGGGAACAGGATACGGGATACGGGAACGGGATACGTAATACGTAATACGTAATACAGAATACGGAATACGGAATACGGAATAATGAATACGGAATACTGAATACGGAATACGAGACACTGGAAACGGCGATCATATATAAATTAGCGGGCTATATAAATTGCGCATCGCGCAATAAAGGCCATCTAGTCCCTATATTATCTCTATATTATCTCTATATTTTAAATCCTAAAAGATGACCCGCCGCCGCCGCCGCCGCCGCCGCCGCCGGAGTGACGCCCTAAATCGGTTCCTGTGCAGTCGTCTGATGAGTTATGAAGAGGATTTTTTCAGGACTTTTGGGTACCGTGATTCAACAGGTCGTATCAAGTTTTGGTGTTGATCCGACCGACGGTGCGGCGTCGGCACGTGCGCGCGTGCGCCATTCGTTTAACATGGGAAACGAGACGTTGTGAAATCGCGAAAAACGGGCAAGTTTCGCCCGGTTCCCCGGCCGCTTGCTCGGCAACCGAGAATCGCAGCGATATGCTAGCAACACTATGTGATAGATAATCGATTGGCCTTGCTTATAGGATGCCGTCCAGAGCGATGCGCGTGCCACGTGCAAAGTTGTGACCACTTTCATGAAAAAAATGGCATATTCAGGATTAAAATTGGTGCTCGGAAACCGTTCGACGTAGAAGGCTGAACCGGGCACCATTTTGCAGGCGCAGCGACCGTCTTCAAATTATATGTGTTACTCAAAGCTGTGTGACTAATATTTTGGAGTTGAAGTTGAAATGCACTATTTTCGGACCAATTAATGCTTCACACCGCCGTAACACCCAAAACGAGGACAAACTTGCCCGGCAAATTTACACAGACGGATAGCGCCGTTCTTGCTGATCTATATCCACCCAAAATATTATGTAAATTGCGCATAGGTAACTTATGCTGAAGTCAAACGTAAACGATTACCGACGCTAACGTTGCAAAATAATTGCGTCGAATAAAATATCATCGGTTAAGTTTTCCCAACACTGACACTGCCGCAGTCAAATTCATCAATGAGCGCATGACTAGCAGACATCGCACCTCCCGCCCGGGGAGATTTTGTTGAAGCCGGTTGACATATTTCAGGCATGTAAACCGCTAAAATGTTTTGGCAGAGACTGCGACACGGGAACGAGATACGGTAAGAAGATATGGGAACGAAATACGGCAACAAGATACGGAAACTGGGTACGAGAAAGGGATGCTGGAACGAGATACGGGAACAGGATACGGGAATAAGATGCGGTAACTAGATATGGTAAAGAGATATCGGAACGGTGTACTAGATACGGGAATAAGATACGGGAGCGGGATACGGGAGCGGGATACGGGAGCGGGATACGGGAACGGGATACGGGAACGTGATACAGGAACGTGATACGGGAATGGAATACAGAAACAAGATACGGCAACGGGATACGGAAACGAGGACTGGAGTGGGAGCGCGATACGGGATATTGGAACGGGATACGGCAACGGGATACGGGAATGGGATACGGGAATAGGATACGGGAATGGGATACGGGAACAGGATATGGGATACGGGAACGGAATACGGGAACGGGATACGGGAACGGGATACGGGAACGGGGTACGGGAAGGGGATACTGGAACGGGATACGGGAACGATATACGGGAACGGGATACAGGAACGCGATACGGGAGCGTCATACAGGAACGTGATACGGGAATGGGATACGGAAACAAGATACGGAAACGGGATACGGGAACGGGGACTGGAGTGGGAAGGCGATACGGGATACTGGAACGGGATACGGCAACGGGATACGGGAATGGGATACGGGAATGGGATAAGTGAATGGGATACGGGAATGGTATACGGGAATGGGATACGTGAATGGGATACGGTAATGGGATACGGGAATGGGATACGGGAATGGGATACGGGAATGGGATACGGGAATGGGATACGGGAATTGGATAGGGGAATGGGATACGGGAATGGGATACGAGAATGGGATACGGGAACATGATATAGGATACGGGAACGGGATACGGAAACGGAATACGGGAACGGAATACGGGAACGGAATACGGGAACGGGTTACGAGAACGGGATACGGGAACGGGATACGGGAACGGGATAGGGTAACGGGATACATACGGAAACGGGATACGGGAACGGGATACGGGAACTGGATACGGGAACGGGGTACGGGAACGGGATACGGGAACTTGATATGGGAACAGGATACGGGAACGAGATACGGGAACGGCATACGGGAGACGGGAACGGGATACGGGAATGGGATACGGGAACGGGATACGGGAACGGGATACGGGAACGGGATACGGGAACGGGATACGGGAACGGGGTACGGGATACGGGAACGGGATACGGGAACGGGATACGGGGCACGAGAACTGGATACGGAAACGGGATACGTGAACGGGATACGAGAACGGGATACGGGAACGGGATACGGGAACGGGATACGGGATACGGGATACGGAAACGGCATACGGGAATGGGATACGGGAACGGGATACGGGAACGGGATACAGGAACGGGATACGGGATACGGGATACGGGAACGGGAAACGGGAACGGGATACGGGAACGGGATACAGTTACAGGATAAGGGAACGGGATACGGGAACGGGATACGGGAACGGGATACGGGAACGTGATACGGGAACGGGATACGGGATACGGAAACGGCATACGGGAATGGGACACATGATAAGGGATACGGGATACGGGATACGGGAACGGGATACGAGAACAGGGAACAGGATACGGCAACGGGATACGGAATCTGGATACGGGAGCTGATTAAGGGATTCGGTAACGGTATACGGGATACATGAATGGGATACCGGAACGGGATAGCGGAACGGGATACCGGAACGGGATACGGGAACTGGATACGGGAACAGGGAACGGGATACAGGCACGGGATACGGGAACGGGATACGGGAACGGGATACGACAACGGGATACGGGAACGGGATACGGGAACGGGATACGGGAACGGGATACGGGAACGGGATACGGGAACGGGATACGGGAACGGGATACGGGAACGGGATACGGGAACGGGATACAAGAACGGGAACGGGATACTACATACGGACTACAGAATACGGAATACGGAATAAGGAATAAGGAATACCGAATACTGAATACGGAATACCGAATACTGAATACGGAATACGAGATACGGGAAACGGCTAGCATATATAAATTAGCTGGCTATATAAATTGCGCATCGCGCAATAAAGGCCATCTAGTCTCTATTATAAATCCTAAAAGATGACCCGCCGCCGCCGGAGTGACGCCCTAAATCGGTTCCTGTGCAGCCGTCTGATGAGTTATGAGGGTGATTTGTTCAGGACTTTTGGGTCCCGTGATTCAACAGGTCGTATCAAGTTTTGGTGACGATCTGACAGACGGTGCAGCGTCGGCACGTGCGCGCGTGCGCCATTCGTTTAACATGGGAAACGCGACATTGTGAAATCGCGAAAAATGGGCAAGTTTCGCCCGGTTCCCCGGCCGCTTGCTTGGCAAACGAGCATCGCAGCGATATGCGAGCAACACTATGTGATAGATAATCGATTGGCCTGGCGTATAGGATGTCGTCCAGAGCGATGTGCGTGCCACGTGCAAAGTTGTGACCACTTTCATGATAAAATTGGCATATTCAGGATTTAAATTGGTGCTCGGAAACCGTTCGACGTAGAAGGCTGAACCGGGCACTATTTTGCAGGCGCAGCGACAGTCTTCAAATTATATGTGTGACTCAAAGCTGTGTGACTAATATTTTAGAGTTGAAGTTGAAATGCAATATTTTTGGACAATATAATCCTTCACACCGTCGTAACACCCAAAAGGAGGACAAACTTGTCCGGCAAATTTACACAGACGGATAACGCCGTTCTTGCTGACCTATATCCACCCAAAATATTATGTAAATCGCTCATAGGTAACTCATGCTGAAGTCAAACGTAAACGATTACCGACGCTAACGTTGCGAAATAATTGCGTCGAATAAAATAGCATCGTTTAAGTTTGCCCAAGACTGACACTGCCGCAGTCAAATTCATCAGTGAGCGCATGACTAGCTGACGTCGCACCTCCTTCCCGGGGAGATTTTGTTGAAGCCGGTTGACATATTTCAGGCATGTAAACCGCTACAATGTTTTGGCAGAGACTGCGGCACGGGAACGAGATACGGTAAGAAGATATGGGAGCGAAATGCGGCAACAAGATACGGAAACTTGGTACGACAAAGTGATGCTGGAACGAGATACGGGAACAGGATAAGGGAATGAGATACGTTAACTAGATATGGTAAGGAGATATCGGAACGGTGTACGAGATACGGGAATGAGATACGGGAGCGGGTTACGGGAGCGGGATACGGGAGCGGGATACGGGAGTGGGATACGAGATCGGGATACGGGATCAGGATACAGGAGCGGGATAAGGGAACGGGATACGGGAGCGATATACGGGAGCGGGATACGGGATCGGGATACGGGAGCGGGAAAACGGGAGCGGGATCAGAGAACGGGATACGGGATCGTGATACGTTAACAGGATACGGGAACGGGATACGGGAACGGGATACGAGATACGGGAACGGGATATGGGAACTGGATATGGGAACAGGATACGGGAACGGGATACGGGAACGGGATACGGGAACGGGATACGGGAACGGGATACAGGAACGGAATACGGGAACGGGATACGGGAACGGGATACGGGAACGGGATACGGGAACGGGATACGAGAACGGGATACGGGAACGGGATACGGGAAGGGGATACGGGAACGGGATACGGGAACGGGATACGGGAACGGGATACGGGAACGGGATACGGGAACGGGATACGGGATACGGGAACGGCATACGGGGACGGGATACGGGAACGGGATACGGGAACGGGATATGGGAACGGGATATGAGAACGGGATACGTGAACGAGATAGAGAAACAAGAACGGGATACGGGATACCGGATACGGGAATGGGATACGGGAACGGGATACGGGATAGGGAACGAGATAGGGAAGGGATACGGGAACGGGATACGGGAACGGGATACGGGAACGGGATACGGGAACAGAATACGGGAACGGAATACGGGAACGGAATACAGGAACGGAATACGGGAACGGAATACGGGAACGGAATACGGGAACGGAATACGGGAACTGGATACGAGAACGAGATAGGGGAACGGGATACGGGAACGGGATGCGGGAACGGGATAGGGTAAAGGGATACGGAAACGGGATACGGGAACGGGATACGGGAACGGGATACGGGAACGGGATACGGGAACGGGATACGGGAACGGGATACGGGAACGGGATACGGGAACGGGATACGGGAACGGGATACGGGAACGGCATACGGGAACGGGATACGGGAACGGGATACGGGATACGGGAACGAGATACGGGAACGGGATACGGGAACGGGATACGGGATACGGGAACGGGATACGGGAACAGGATACGGGGAAAAAATATGGGAACGGGATGCGGAAACGGGATACGGGAACGGTATACGGGAACGGGAACGGGATACGGGAACGGGATACGGGAACGGGAAACGGGAAAGGGATACGGGAACGGGATACGGGAACGGGATACGGGATACGGGATACGGGAATGGGATACGGGATACGGGAACGGGATTCGGGAACGGGATACGGGAACGGGATACGGGAACGGGATACGGGAACGGGATACAGGAACGGGATACGGGAACAGGATACGGGAACAGGATACGGGAACAGGATACGGGAACAGGATACGGGAACGGGATATGGGAACGGGATACGGGAACGGGATACGGGAACGGGATACGGGAACGGGATACGGTATACTGGAATAGGATACGGGAACGGGATACGGAAACGGGATACGGGAACGGGATACGCGAACGGGATACGGGAACGGGATACGGGAACGGGATACGGGAACGGGATACGGCAACGAGAACGGGATACTGGAACGGGATAATGGAACGGGATACGGGAACGGGATACGGGAACGGGATACGGGAACGGGATACGGGAACGGGATACGGGAACGGGATACGGGAACGGGATACGGGAACGGGATAAGGGAACGGGATACGGGAACGGGATACGGGAACGGGATACGGGAACGGGATACGGGAACGGGATACGGGAACGGGATACGGGAACGGGATACGGGAACGGGATACAAGAACGGGAACGGGATACGACATACGGACTACAGAATACGGAATACGGAATAAGGAATAAGGAATACCGAATACTGAATACGGAATACCGAATACTGAATACGGAATACGAGATACGGGAAACGGCTAGCATATATCAATTAGCTGGCTATATAAATTGCGCATCGCGCAATAAAGGCCATCTAGTAAATCCTAAAAGATGACCCGCCGCCGCCGCCGGAGTGACGCCCTAAATCGGTTCCTGTGCAGCCGTCTGATGAGTTATGAACGTGATTTTTTTCAGCACTTTTGGGTCCCGTGATTCAACAGGTCGTATCAAGTTTTGGTGTTTATCCGACCGACGGTGCGGCGTTGGCACGTGTGCGCGTGCGCCATTCGTTTAACATGGGAAACGCGACATTGTGAAATCGCGAAAATCGGGCAAGTTTCGCCCGGTTCCCCGGCCGCTTGCTCGGCAACTGAGAGTCGCACCGATATGCGAGCAACACTATGTGATAGATAATTGATCGGCCTTGCGTATAGAATGTCGTCCAGATCGATGCGCGGGCCACGTGCAAAGTTGTGACCACTTTCATGATAAAATTGACATATTCAGGATTAAAATTGTTGCTCGGAAACCGTTAGACGTAGAAGGCTGAACCGGGCACCATTTTGCAGGCGCAGCGACCGTCTTCAAATTAGATGTGTTACTCAAAGCTGTGTGACTAATATTTTGGAGTTGAAGTTGAAATGCAATATTTTTGGACAATGCAATCCTTCACACCGCCGTAACACCCAAAACGAGGACAAACTTGACCGGCAAATTTACACAGACGGATAGCACTGTTCTTGCTGACCTATATCCACCCAAAATATTCTGTAAATCGCTGATAGGGAACTTATGCTGATGTCAAACGTAAACGATTACCGACGCTAACGTTGCGAAATAATTGCGTCGAATAAAATAGCGTCGTTTAAGTTTGCCCAAGACTGACACTGCCGCAGTCAAATTCATCAATGAGCGCATGACTAGCAGACGTCGCACCTCCCTCCCGGGGAGATTTTGTTGAAGCCGGTTGACATATGTCAGGCATGTAAACCTCTAAAATGTTTTGGCAGAGACTGCGACACGGGAACGAGATACGGTAAGAAGATATGGGAACGAAATACGGCAACTAGATACGGAAACTGGGTACGGAAAGGGATGCTGGAACGAGATACGAGAACACGATACGGGAATGAGATACGGTAACTAGATATGGTAAGGAGATATCGGAACGGTGTACTAGATACGGGAATAAGATACGGGAACGGGATACGGGAACGGGCCACGGGAACGGGCTACGGGAACGGGCTACGGGAACGGGATACGGGAACGGGATACGGGAACGGGATACGGGAACGGGATACGGGAACGATATACGGGAACGGGATACGGGAACGTGATACAGGAACGTGATACGGGAACGTGATAGGGGAATGGGATACGGAAACAAGATACGGAAACGGGATACGAGAACGGGGACTGGAGTGGGAGCGCGATACGGGATACTGGAACGGGATACGGCAACGGGATACAGGAATGGGATACGGCAACGGGTACGGGAATGGGATACGGGAATGGGATACGGGAATGGGATACGAGAATGGGATACGGGAATGGGATACGGGAATGGGATACGGGAATGGGATACGGGAATGGGATACGGGAATGGGATACGGGAATGGGATACGGGAATGGGATACGGGAATGGGATACGGGAATGGGATACGGGAACATTATATGGGATACGGGAATGGGATACGGGAACGGGATACGGGAACAGAATACGGGAACGGAATACGGGAACGGAATACAGGAACGGAATACGGGAACGGAATACGGGAACGGAATACGGGAACTGGATACGAGAACGAGATAGGGGAACGGGATACGGGAACGGGATGCGGGAACGGGATAGGGTAAAGGGATACGGAAACGGGATACGGGAACGGGATACGGGAACGGGATACGGGAACGGGATACGGGAACGGGATACGGGAACGGGATACGGGAACGGGATACGGGAACGGGATACGGGAACGGGATACGGGAACGGCATACGGGAACGGGATACGGGAACGGGATACGTGATACGGGAATGGGATACGGAACGGTATACGGGAACGCGATACGGGAACAGGATACGGGAACAGGATACGGGAACAGGATATGGAACGGGATACGGGAACGGGATACGAGAACGGGATACGGGAACGGGATACGGGAACGGGATACGGGAACGGGATACGGGAACGGGATACGGGAACGGGATACAGGAACGGGATACGGGAACGGGATATGGGATACGGGAACGGGATACGGGAACGGGATACGGGATACGGGAACGGGATATGGGATACGGGAACGGGATACGGGAACAGGATACGGGGAAAAAAATATGGGAACGGGATGCGGAAACGGGATACGGGAACGGTATACGGGAACGGGAACGGGATACGGGAACGGGATACGGGAACGGGAAACGGGAAAGGGATACGGGAACGGGATACGGGAACGGGATACGGGATACGGCATACGGGAATGGGATACGGGATACGGGAACGGGATTCGGGAACGGGATACGGGAAAGGGATACGGGAACGGGATACGGGAACGGGATACGGGAACGGGATACGGGAACGGGATACGGGAACGGGATACGGGAACAGGATACGGGAACAGGATACGGGAACAGGATACGGGAACAGGATACGGGAACAGGATATGGGAACGGGATACGGGAACAGGATACGGGAACGGGATACGGGAACGGGATACGGTATACTGGAATAGGATACGGGAACGGGATACGGAAACGGGATACGGGAACGGGATACGCGAACGGGATACGGGAACGGGATACGGGAACGGGATACGGGAACGGGATACGGCAACGAGAACGGGATACTGGAACGGGATACTGGAACGGGATAATGGAACGGGATACGGGAACGGGATACGGGAACGGGATACGGGAACGGGATACGGGAACGGGATACGGGAACTGGATACGGGAACGGGATACGGGAACGGGATACGGGAACGGGATACGGGAACGGGATAAGGGAACGGGATACTGGAACGGGATACGGGAACGGGATACGGGAACGGGATACGGGAACGGGATACGGGAACGGGATACGGGAACGGGATACGGGAACGGGATACGGGAACGGGATACGGGAACGGGTTACGGGAACGGGATACAAGAACGGGAACGGGATACGACATACGGACTATAGAATACGGAATACGGAATAAGGAATAAGGAATACCGAATACTGAATACGGAATACCGAATACTGAATACGGAATACGAGATACGGGAAACGGCTAGCATATATCAATTAGCTGGCTATATAAATTGCGCATCGCGCAATAAAGGCCATCTAGTAAATCCTAAAAGATGACCCGCCGCCGCCGCCGGAGTGACGCCCTAAATCGGTTCCTGTGCAGCCGTCTGATGAGTTATGAACGTGATTTTTTCAGCACTTTTGGGTCCCGTGATTCAACAGGTCGTATCAAGTTTTGGTGTTTATCCGACCGACGGTGCGGCGTTGGCACGTGTGCGCGTGCGCCATTCGTTTAACATGGGAAACGCGACATTGTGAAATCGCGAAAATCGGGCAAGTTTCGCCCGGTTCCCCGGCCGCTTGCTCGGCAACCGAGAGTCGCACCGATATGCGAGCAACACTATGTGATAGATAATTGATCGGCCTTGCGTATAGAATGTCGTCCAGATCGATGCGCGGGCCACGTTCAAAGTTGTGACCACTTTCATGATAAAATTGACATATTCAGGATTAAAATTGGTGCTCGGAAACCGTTAGACGTAGAAGGCTGAACCGGGCACCATTTTGCAGGCGCAGCGACCGTCTTCAAATTAGATGTGTTACTCAAAGCTGTGTGACTAATATTTTGGAGTTGAAGTTGAAATGCAATATTTTTGGACAATGCAATCCTTCACACCGCCGTAACACCCAAAACGAGGACAAACTTGACCGGCAAATTTACACAGACGGATAGCACTGTTCTTGCTGACCTATATCCACCCAAAATATTCTGTAAATCGCTGATAGGGAACTTATGCTGATGTCAAACGTAAACGATTACCGACGCTAACGTTGCGAAATAATTGCGTCGAATAAAATAGCGTCGTTTAAGTTTGCCCAAGACTGACACTGCCGCAGTCAAATTCATCAATGAGCGCATGACTAGCAGACGTCGCACCTCCCTCCCGGGGAGATTTTGTTGAAGCCGGTTGACATATGTCAGGCATGTAAACCGCTAAGATGTTTTGGCAGAGACTGCGACACGAGAACGAGATACGGTAAGAAGATATGGGAACGAAATACGCCAACAAGATACGGAAACTGGGTACGAGAAAGGGATGCTGGAACGAAATACGGGAACAGGATACGGGAATGAGATACGGGAACGGGATACGGGAACAGGATACGGGAGCGGGATACGGGAGCGGGATACGGGAGCGGGATACGGGAGCGGGAAACGGGAACGGGATACGGGAACGGGATACGGGAACGGGATACGGGAACGGGATCGGGATACGGGAACGGGATACGGAAACGGGATAGGGTAACGGGATACATACGGAAACGGGATACGGGAACGGGATACGGGAGCGGGATACGGGAACGGGATACGGGAACGGGATACGGGAACGGGATACGGGAACGGGATACGGGAACGGGATACGGGAACGGGATACGGGAACGGGAACGGGAACGGGAACGGGATACGGGAACGGGATACGGGAACGGGATACGGGAACGGGATACGGGAACGTGATACGGGAGCGTGATACAGGAACGTGATACGGGAACGTGATACGGGAATGGGATACGGAAACAAGATACGGAAACGGGTTACGGGAACGAGATACGGGAACGGGGACTGTAGTGGGAACGCGATACGGGATACTGGAACGGGATACGGCAACGGGATACAGGAATTGGATACGGGAATGGGATACGGGAATGGGATACGGTAATGGGATACGGGAATGGGATACGGGAATGGGATACGGGAATGGGATACGGGAATGGGATACGGGAATGGGATACGGGAATGGGATACGGGAATGGGATACGGGAATGGGATACGGGAATGGGATACGGGAATGGGATACGGAAATGGGATACGGGAATGGGATACGGGAATGGGATACGGGAATGGGATACGGGAATGGGATACGGGAATGGGATACGGGAATGGGATACGGGAATGGGATACGGGAATGGGATACGGGAATGGGATACGGGAATGGGATACGGGAATGCGATACGGGAATGCGATACGGGAATGCGATACGGGAATGGGATACGGAAATGGGAGACGGGAAAGGGAGACGGGAATGGGATACGAAAACATGATAAGGGATACGGGAACGGGATACGGGAACGGAAAACGGGGACGGAATACGGGAACAGAATACGGGAACGCGATACGAGAACGGGATACGGGAACGGGATACGGGAACGGGATACGGGAACGGGATAGGTTAACGGGATACATACGGAAACGGGATACGGGAACGGGAATGTTTTGGCAGAGACTGCGACACGAGAACGAGATACGGTAAGAAGATATGGGAACGAAATACGGCAACAAGATACGGAAACTGGGTACGGAAAGGGATGCTGGAACGAGATACGAGAACACGATACGGGAATGAGATACGGTAACTAGATATGGTAAGGAGATATCGGAACGGTGTACTAGATACGGGAATAAGATACGGGAGCGGGATACGGGAACGGGCTACGGGAACGGGCTACGGGAGCGGGATACGGGAACGGGCTACGGGAACGGGCTACGGGAACGGGCTACGGGAACGGGATACGGGAACGGGATACGGGAACGGGATACGGGATACGGGAACGAGATACGGGAACGGGATATGGGAACGTGATACAGGAACGTGATACGGGAATGGGATACGGAAACAAGATACGGAAACGGGATACGAGAACGGGGACTGGAGTGGGAGCGCGATAAGGGATACTGGAACGGGATACGGCAACGGGATACAGGAATGGGATACGGCAACGGGTACGGGAATGGGATACGGGAATGGGATACGGGAATGGGATACGGGAATGGGATACGAGAATGGGATACGGGAATGGGATACGGGAATGGGATACGGGAATGGGATACGAGAATGGGATACGGGAATGGGATACGAGAATGGGATACGGGAATGGGATACGGGAACATTATATGGGATACGGGAATGGGATACGGGAACGGGATACGGGAACAGAATACGGAAATGGAATACGGGAACGGAATACGGGAACGGAATACGGGAACGGAATACGGGAACGGAATACGGGAACTGGATACGAGAACGAGATAGGGGAACGGGATAGGGTAAAGGGATACGGAATCGGGATATGGGAACGGGATACGGGAACGGGATACGGGAACGGGATACGGGAACGGGATACGGGAACGGGATACGGGAACGGGATACGGGAACGGGATACGGGATACGGGAATGGGATACGGAACGGTATACGGGAACACGATACGGGAACAGGATACGGGAACAGGATATGGAACGGGATACGGGAACGGGATACGGGAACGGGATACGGGAACGGGATACGGGAACGGGATACGGGAACGGGATACGGGATACGGGAACGGGATACGGGAACGGGATACGGGATACGGGAACGGGATACGGGAACAGGATACGGGAAAGGAATACGGGAACGGGATGCGGAAACGGGATACGGGAACGGTATACGGGAACGGGATACGGGATACGGGAACGGGAAACGGGAAAGGGATACGGGAACGGGATACGGCATACGGGAATGGGATACGGGATACGGGAACGGGATTCGGGAACGGGATACGGGAACGGGATACGGGAACGGGATACGGGAACAGGATACGGGAACAGGATACGGGAACGGGATATGGGAACGGGATACGGGAACGAGATAAGGGAACGGGATACGAGAACGGGATACAGTTGCATGATACGGAAACGGGATACGGGAACGGGATACGGGAACGGGATACAGGAACCGGATACGGGAACGGGATACGGGAACGGGATACGGGAACGGGATACGGGAACGGGATACGGGAACGGGATACGGGAACGGGATACGGGAACGGGATACGGGAACGGGATACGGGAACGGGATACGGGAACGGGATACGGGAACGGGATACGGTATACTGGAATAGGATACGGAAACGGGATACGGGAACGGGATACGCGAACGGGATACGGGAACGGGATACGGGAACGGGATACGGCAACGAGAACGGGATACTGGAACGTGATAATGGAACGGGATACGGGAACGGGATACGGGAACGGGATACGGGAACGGGATACGGGAAAGGGATACGGGAACGGGATACGGGAACGGGATACGGGAACGGGATACGGGAACGGGATACGGGAACGGGATACGGGAACGGGATACGGGAACGGGATACAAGAACGGGAACGGGATACTACATACGGACTACAGAATACGGAATACGGAATAAGGAATAAAGAATACCGAATACTGGATACGGAATACCGAATACTGAATACGGAATACGAGATACGGGAAACGGCTAGCATATATAAATTAGCTGGCTATATAAATTGCGCATCGCGCAATAAAGGCCATCTAGTCTCTATTATAAATCCTAAAAGATGACCCGCCGCCGCCGGAGTGACGCCCTAAATCGGTTCCTGTGTAGCCGTCTGATGAGTTATGAGGGTGATTTTTTCAGGACTTTTGGGTCCCGTGATTCAACAGGTCGTATCAAGTTTTGGTGACGATCCGACAGACGGTGCAGCGTCGGCACGTGCGCGCGTGCGCCATTCGTTTAACATGGGAAACGCGACATTGTGAAATCGCGAAAAATGGGCAAGTTTCGCCCGGTTCCCCGGCCGCTTGCTTGGCAAACGAGCATCGCAGCGATATGCGAGCAACACTATGTGATAGATAATCGATTGACCTTGCGTATAGGATGTCGTCCAGAGCGATGCGCGTGCCACGTGCAAAGTTGTGACCACTTTCATGAAAAAAAATGGCATATTCAGGATTTAAATTGGTGCTCGGAAACCGTTCGACGTAGAAGGCTGAACCGGGCACCATTTTGCAGGCGCAGCGACCGTCTTCAAATTATATGTGTTACTCAAAGCTGTGTGACTAATATTTTGGAGTTGAAGTTGAAATGCAATATTTTCGGACCAATTAATGCTTCACACCGCCGTAACACCCAAAACGAGGACAAACTTGACCGGCAAATTTACACAGACGGATAGCGCCGTTCTTGCTGACCTATACCCACCCAAAATATTATGTAAATCGCTCATAGGTAACTTATGCTGAAGTCAAACGTAAACGATTACCGACGCTAACGTTGCAAAATAATTGCGTCGAATAAAATATCATCGGTTAAGTTTTCCCAACACTGACACTGCCGCAGTCAAATTCATCAATGAGCGCATGACTAGCTGACGTCGCACCTCCCTCCCGGGGAGATTTTGTTGAAGCCGGTTGACATATTTCAGGCATGTAAACCGCTAAGATGTTTTGGCAGAGACTGCGACACGAGAACGAGATACGGTAAGAAGATATGGGAACGAAATACGCCAACAAGATACGGAAACTGGGTACGAGAAAGGGATGCTGGAACGAAATACGGGAACAGGATACGGGAATGAGATACGGGAACGGGATACGGGAACAGGATACGGGAGCGGGATACGGGAGCGGGATACGGGAGCGGGATACGGGAGCGGGAAACGGGAACGGGATACGGGAACGGGATACGGGAACGGGATACGGGAACGGGATCGGGATACGGGAACGGGATACGGAAACGGGATAGGGTAACGGGATACATACGGAAACGGGATACGGGAACGGGATACGGGAGCGGGATACGGGAACGGGATACGGGAACGGGATACGGGAACGGGATACGGGAACGGGATACGGGAACGGGATACGGGAACGGGATACGGGAACGGGAACGGGAACGGGAACGGGATACGGGAACGGGATACGGGAACGGGATACGGGAACGGGATACGGGAACGTGATACGGGAGCGTGATACAGGAACGTGATACGGGAACGTGATACGGGAATGGGATACGGAAACAAGATACGGAAACGGGTTACGGGAACGAGATACGGGAACGGGGACTGTAGTGGGAACGCGATACGGGATACTGGAACGGGATACGGCAACGGGATACAGGAATTGGATACGGGAATGGGATACGGGAATGGGATACGGTAATGGGATACGGGAATGGGATACGGGAATGGGATACGGGAATGGGATACGGGAATGGGATACGGGAATGGGATACGGGAATGGGATACGGGAATGGGATACGGGAATGGGATACGGGAATGGGATACGGGAATGGGATACGGAAATGGGATACGGGAATGGGATACGGGAATGGGATACGGGAATGGGATACGGGAATGGGATACGGGAATGGGATACGGGAATGGGATACGGGAATGGGATACGGGAATGGGATACGGGAATGGGATACGGGAATGGGATACGGGAATGGGATACGGGAATGCGATACGGGAATGCGATACGGGAATGCGATACGGGAATGGGATACGGAAATGGGAGACGGGAAAGGGAGACGGGAATGGGATACGAAAACATGATAAGGGATACGGGAACGGGATACGGGAACGGAAAACGGGGACGGAATACGGGAACAGAATACGGGAACGCGATACGAGAACGGGATACGGGAACGGGATACGGGAACGGGATACGGGAACGGGATAGGTTAACGGGATACATACGGAAACGGGATACGGGAACGGGATACGGGAACGGTGTACGAGATACGGGAATGAGATACGGGAGCGGGATTCGGGAGCCGAATACGGGAACGGGATACGGGAACGGGATACGGGAACGGGATACGGGAACGGGATACGGGAAAGGGATACGGGAACGGTATACGGGAACGGGATACGGGAACGTGGTACGGGAATGGGAACGGGATACGGGAACGGGATACGGGAACGGGATACGGGAACGGGATACGGGAACGAGATACAGGAACGGGATACAGGAACGGGATACGGGAGCGTGATACAGGAACGTGATACGGGAACGTGATACGGGAATGGGATACGGAAACAAGATACGGAAACGGGATACGAGAACGGGGACTGTAGTGGGAACGCGATACGGGATACTGGAACGGGATACGGCAACGGGATACGGGAATGGGATACGGGAATGGGATACGGGAATGGGATATGGGAATGGGATACGGGAATGGGATACGGGAATGGGATACGGGAATGGGATACGGGAATGGGATACGGGAATGGGATACGGGAATGGGATACGGGAATGGGATACGGGAATGAGATACGGGAATGGGATACGGGAATGGGATACGGGAATGGGATACGGGAATGGGATACGGGAATGGGATACGGGAATGGGATACGGGAATGGGATACGGGAATGGGATACGGGAATGGGATACGTGAATGGGATACGGGAACAGGATACGGGAATGGGATACGGGAATGGGATACGGGAATGGGAGACGGGAATGGGATACGGGAATGGGATACGGGAATGGGATACGGGAATGGGATACGGGAATGGGATACGGGAATGGGATACGGGAATGGGATACGGGAACGGTATACGTGAACGGGATACGGGAACATGATATGGGATACGGGAACGGGATACGGGAACGGAATACGGGAACGAAATACGGAAACGGAATACGGGAACGGAATACGGGAGCGGAATACGGGAACGGGAACGGGATACGGTGAACGGGATACGGGAACGGGATACGGAAACGGGATACGGGAACGGGATACGGGAACGGGATACGGGAACGGGATACGGGAACGGGATACGGGAATGGGATACGGGAATGGGATACGGGAATGGGATACGGGAATGGGATACGGGAACGGGATACGGGAACGGGATACGGTTACAGGATACGGAAACGGGATACGGGATACGGGATACGGGATACGGGAACGGGATAAGGGAGCGGGATACGGGAACGGGATACGGGAACGGGATACGGGAACGGGATACGGGAACGGGATACGGGAACGGGATACGGGAACGGGATACGGGAACGGGGTACGGGAACGGGGAACGGGATACGGGAACGGGATACGGAAACGGGATACGGGCACGGGGACTGGAGTGGGAACGCGATACGGGATACTGGAACGGGATACGGCAACGGGATACGGGAATGGGATACGGAAATGGGATACGTGAATGGGATACGGGAATGGGATACGGGAATGGGATACGGGAATGGGATACGGGAATGGGATACGGGAATGGGATACGGGAATGGGATACGGGAATGGGATACGGGAATGGAATACAGAAACAAGATACGGCAACGGGATACGGAAACGAGGACTGGAGTGGGAGCGCGATACGGGATATTGGAACGGGATACGGCAACGGGATACGGGAATGGGATACGGGAATAGGATACGGGAATGGGATACGGGAACAGGATGTGGGATACGGGAACGGAATACGGGAACGGGATACGGGAACGGGATACGGGAACGGGGTACGGGAACGTGATACTGGAACGGGATACGGGAACGGGATACGGGAACGGGATACAGGAACGCGATACGGGAGCGTCATACAGGTACGTGATACGGGAACGTGATACGGGAATGGGATACGGAAACAAGATACGGAAACGGGATACGGGAACGGGGACTGGAGTGGGAAGGCGATACGGGATACTGGAACGGGATACGGCAACGGGATACGGGAATGGGATACGGGAATGGGATACGGGAATGGGATACGGGAATGGGATACGGGAATGGGATACGGGAATGGGATACGTGAATGGGATACGGGAATGGTATACGGGAATGGGATACGGGAATGGGATACGGGAATGGGATACGGGAATGGGATACGGTAATGGGATACGGGAATGGGATACGGGAATGGGATACGGGAATTGGATAGGGAATGGGATACGGGAATGGGATACGAGAATGGGATACGGGAACATGATATGGGATACGGGAACGGGATACGGAAACGAAATACGGGAACGGAATACGGGAACGGAATACGGGAACGGAATACGGCAACGGAATACGGGAACGGAATACGGGAACGGGATACGAGAACGGGATACGAGAACGAGATACGGGAACGGGATACGGGAACGGGATACGGGAACTAGATACGGGAACGGGATACGGGAACTTGATACGGGAACAGGATACGGGAACGGGATACGGGAACGGGATACGGGAACTTGATACGGGAACAGGATACGGGAACGGGATAAGGGAACGGCATACGGGAGACGGGAACGGGATACGGGAATGGGATACGGGAATGGGATACGGGAATGGAATACGGTAACGGGATACGGGAAAGGGATACGGGAACGGGATACGGGGCACGATAACTGGATACGGGAACGGGATACGAGAACGGGATACGGGAACGGGATACGGGAACGGGATACGGGATACGGGAAACGGAAACGGCATACGGGAATGGGATACAAAATACGGGATACGGGAACGGGATACGGGAACGGGATACAGGAACGGGATACAGGAACGGGATACAGGAACGGGATACGAGAACGGGAAACGGGAACGGGATACGGGAACGGGATACAGTTACAGGATAAGGGAACGGGATACGGGAACGGGATACGGGAACGGGATACGGGAACGGTATACGGGAACGGGATACGGGAACGGGATACGGGAACGGGATACGGGAACGGGATACGGGAACGGGATACGGGAACGGGATACGGGAACGGGATACGGGAACGGGATACGGGAACGGGATACGGGTTACGGAAACGGCATACGGGAATGGGATACGGGATACGGGATACGGGATACGGGATACGGGATACGGGATACGGGAACAGGGAACAGGATACGGCAACGGGATACGGAATCTGGATACGGGAGCTGATTAAGGTATTCGGTAACGGTATACGGGATACATGAATGGGATACCGGAACGGGATAGCGGAACGGGATACCGGAACGGGATACGGGAACTGGATGCGGGAATAGGGAACGGGATACAGGCACGGGATACTGGAACGGGATACGGGAACGGGATACGACAACGGGATACGGGAACGGGATACGGGAACGGGATACGGGAACGGAATACGGGAACGGGTTACGGGAACGGGATACGGGAACGGGATACGGGAACGGGATACGGGAACGGGATACGGGATACGGGATACGGGAACGGGATACGGGAACGGGATACGGGAACGGGAACGGGATACGTAATACGGAATTTGGTATACGGAATACGGAATACGAGATACGGAATACGGAATACGAGATACGGAATACGGAATACGAGATACGGAATACGGAATACGGAATAATGAATACGGAATACGGAATACGGGACACTAGAAACGGCTAGCATATATACATAAGCTGGCTATATAAATTGCGCATCGCGCAATAAAGGCCATCTAGTAAATCCTAAAAGATGACCCGCCACCGCCGCCGGAGTGACGCCCTAAATCGGTTCCTGTGCAGCCGTCTGACGAGTTATGAGGGTGATTTTTTCAGCACTTTTGGGTTCCGTGATTCAACAGGTCATATCAAGTTTTGGTGTCGATCCCACCCACGGTGCGGCGTGGGCACGTGCGCGCGTGCGCCATTCGTTTAACATGGGAAACGCGACATTGTGAAATCGCGAAAAACGGCCAAGTTTCGCGCGGTTCCCCGGCCGCTTGCTCGGCAACCGAGAGTCGCAGCGATATGCGAGCAACACTATGTGATAGATAATCGATTGTCCTTGCGTATAGGATGTCGTCCAGAGCGATGCACGTGCCACGTACAAAGTTGTGACCACTTTCATGATAAAATTGTCATATTCAGGATT
The DNA here is from genome assembly GCA_036785665.1 of Chirona hameri. Classification (NCBI taxonomy): domain Eukaryota; kingdom Metazoa; phylum Arthropoda; class Thecostraca; order Balanomorpha; family Balanidae; genus Chirona; species Chirona hameri. The sequence continues at coordinate 46,429 of JAXIVJ010001883.1, read as the reverse complement.
TAAATTGGTGCTCGGAAACCGTTCGACGTAGAAGGCTGAACCGGGCACCATTTTGCAGGCGCAGCGACCGTCTTCAAATTATATGTGTTACTCAAAGCTGTGTGACTAATATTTTGGCGTTGAATTTGAAATGCAATATTTTTGGACCATTTAATGCTTCACACCGCCGTAACACCCAAAACGAGGACAAACTTGTCCGGCAAATTTATACAGACGGATAGCGCCGTTCTTGCTGACCTATATCCACCCAAAATATTATGTAAATCGCTCATAGGTAACTTATGCTGAAATCAAACGTAAACGATTACCGACGCTAACGTTGCGAAATAATTGCGTCGAATAAAATAGCATCGTTTAAGTTTGCCCAAGACTGACACTGCCGCAGTCAAATTCATCAATGAGCGCATGACTAGCTGACGTCGCACCTCCCTCCCGGGGAGTTTTTTGTTGAAGCCAGTTGACATATTTCAGGCATGTAAACTGCTAAAATGTTTTGGCAGAGAATGCGACACGGGAACGAGATACGGTAAGAAGATATGGGAACGAAATACGGCAACAAGATGCGGAAACTGGGTACGAGAAAGGGATGCTGGAACGAGATACGGGAACAGGATACGGGAATGAGCGGGAGCGGGATACGGGAGCGGGATACGGGAGCGGGATACGGGAGCGAGATACGGGAGCGGGATACGGGAGCGGGATACGGGAGCGGGATACAGGAGCGGGATAAGGGAGCGGGATACGGTAACGGGATACGAGAATGGGATACGGTAACGGTATATGGGAACATGATACGGGAGCGGGATATGGGAACGGATACGGGAACGGATACGGGAACGGAAACGGGCACGGATACGGCAACGGATACGGCAACGGATACGGCAACGGATACGGCAACGGATACGGGAACGGATACGGGAACGGATACGGGAACGGATACGGGATACGGGATACGGGATACGGGATACGGGATACGGGAACGGGGTACGGGATACGGGAACGGGATACGGGAACGGGATACGGGAACGGGATACGAGAACGGGATACGGTAATGGGATACGGGAACGGGATACTGGAACGGGATACGGGAACGGGATACGGTAACGGGATATGGTAACGGGATACGGTAACGGGATACAAGAACGGGATACGTGATACGGGAACCGGATATGGGAACGGGTTACGGGAACGGGATACGGAAACTGGATACGGGAGCTGATTAAGGGATACGGTAACGGTATACGGGATACATGAACGGGATACGAGAACGGGATACGGGAACGGGATACGCGAACGAGATACGGGAACGGGATACGGGAACGGGATACGGGAACGGGATACGGGAACGGGATACGGGAACGAGATACGGGAACGGGATACGGGAACGGGATACGGGAACGGGATACGGGAACGGGATACGGGAACGGGATACGGGAACGGGATACGGGAGCTGGATACGGAAACAGGGAACGGGATACGGGCACGGAATACGGGTACGGGATACGGGAAACGGGATACGGGAACGGGATAGGGGATACGGGAACGGGTTAAGGGAACGGGATACGGAAACTGGATACGGGAGCTGATTAAGGGATACGGTAACGGTATACGGGATACATGAACGGGATACGGGAACGGGATACGGGAACGGGATACGGGAACGGGATAGGTTAACGGGATACATACGGAAACGGGATACGGGAACGGGATACGGGAACGGTGTACGAGATACGGGAATGAGATACGGGAGCGGGATTCGGGAGCCGAATACGGGAACGGGATACGGGAACGGGATACGGGAACGGGATACGGGAACGGGATACGGGAAAGGGATACGGGAACGGTATACGGGAACGGGATACGGGAACGTGGTACGGGAATGGGAACGGGATACGGGAACGGGATACGGGAACGGGATACGGGAACGGGATACGGGAACGAGATACAGGAACGGGATACAGGAACGGGATACGGGAGCGTGATACAGGAACGTGATACGGGAACGTGATACGGGAATGGGATACGGAAACAAGATACGGAAACGGGATACGAGAACGGGGACTGTAGTGGGAACGCGATACGGGATACTGGAACGGGATACGGCAACGGGATACGGGAATGGGATACGGGAATGGGATACGGGAATGGGATATGGGAATGGGATACGGGAATGGGATACGGGAATGGGATACGGGAATGGGATACGGGAATGGGATACGGGAATGGGATACGGGAATGGGATACGGGAATGGGATACGGGAATGGGATACGGGAATGGGATACGGGAATGGGATACGGGAATGGGATACGGGAATGGGATACGGGAATGGGATACGGGAATGGGATACGGGAATGGGATACGGGAATGGGATACGGGAATGGGATACGGGAATGGGATACGGGAATGGGATACGTGAATGGGATACGGGAACAGGATACGGGAATGGGATACGGGAATGGGATACGGGAATGGGAGACGGGAATGGGATACGGGAATGGGATACGGGAATGGGATACGGGAATGGGATACGGGAATGGGATACGGGAATGGGATACGGGAATGGGATACGGGAATGGGATACGGGAACGGTATACGTGAACGGGATACGGGAACATGATATGGGATACGGGAACGGGATACGGGAACGGAATACGGGAACGAAATACGGAAACGGAATACGGGAACGGAATACGGGAGCGGAATACGGGAACGGGAACGGGATACGGTGAACGGGATACGGGAACGGGATACGGAAACGGGATACGGGAACGGGATACGGGAACGGGATACGGGAACGGGATACGGGAACGGGATACGGGAATGGGATACGGGAATGGGATACGGGAATGGGATACGGGAACGGGATACGGGAACGGGATACGGTTACAGGATACGGAAACGGGATACGGGATACGGGATACGGGATACGGGAACGGGATAAGGGAGCGGGATACGGGAACGGGATACGGGAACGGGATACGGGAACGGGATACGGGAACGGGATACGGGAACGGGATACGGGAACGGGATACGGGAACGGGATACGGGAACGGGATACGGGAACGGGATACGGGAACGGGGTACGGGAACGGGGTACGGGAACGGGGAACGGGATACGGGAACGGGATACGGAAACGGGATACGGGCACGGGGACTGGAGTGGGAACGCGATACGGGATACTGGAACGGGATACGGCAACGGGATACGGGAATGGGATACGGAAATGGGATACGTGAATGGGATACGGGAATGGGATACGGGAAAGGGATACGGGAATGGGATACGGGAATGGGATACGGGAATGGGATACGGGAATGGGATACGGGAATGGGATACGGGAATGGAATACAGAAACAAGATACGGCAACGGGATACGGAAACGAGGACTGGAGTGGGAGCGCGATACGGGATATTGGAACGGGATACGGCAACGGGATACGGGAATGGGATACGGGAATAGGATACGGGAATGGGATACGGGAACAGGATATGGGATACGGGAACGGAATACGGGAACGGGATACGGGAACGGGATACGGGAACGGGGTACGGGAACGTGATACTGGAACGGGATACGGGAACGGGATACGGGAACGGGATACAGGAACGCGATACGGGAGCGTCATACAGGTACGTGATACGGGAACGTGATACGGGAATGGGATACGGAAACAAGATACGGAAACGGGATAGGGGAACGGGGACTGGAGTGGGAAGGCGATACGGGATACTGGAACGGGATACGGCAACGGGATACGGGAATGGGATACGGGAATGGGATACGGGAATGGGATACGGGAATGGGATACGGGAATGGGATACGGGAATGGGATACGTGAATGGGATACGGGAATGGTATACGGGAATGGGATACGGGAATGGGATACGTGAATGGGATACGGGAATGGGATACGGTAATGGGATACGGGAATGGGATACGGGAATGGGATACGGGAATTGGATAGGGAATGGGATACGGGAATGGGATACGAGAATGGGATACGGGAACATGATATGGGATACGGGAACGGGATACGGAAACGAAATACGGGAACGGAATACGGGAACGGAATACGGGAACGGAATACGGGAACGGAATACGGGAACGGAATACGGGAACGGGATACGAGAACGGGATACGAGAACGAGATACGGGAACGGGATACGGGAACGGGATACGGGAACTAGATACGGGAACGGGATACGGGAACTTGATACGGGAACAGGATACGGGAACGGGATACGGGAACGGGATACGGGAACTTGATACGGGAACAGGATACGGGAACGGGATAAGGGAACGGCATACGGGAGACGGGAACGGGATACGGGAATGGGATACGGGAATGGGATACGGGAATGGGATACGGGAACGGGATACGGGAAAGGGATACGGGAACGGGATACGGGGCACGATAACTGGATACGGGAACGGGATACGAGAACGGGATACGGGAACGGGATACGGGAACGGGATACGGGATACGGGAAACGGAAACGGCATACGGGAATGGGATACAAAATACGGGATACGGGAACGGGATACGGGAACGGGATACAGGAACGGGATACAGGAACGGGATACAGGAACGGGATACGAGAACGGGAAACGGGAACGGGATACGGGAACGGGATACAGTTACAGGATAAGGGAACGGGATACGGGAACGGGATACGGGAACGGGATACGGGAACGGGATACGGGAACGGGATACGGGAACGGGATACGGGAACGGGATACGGGAACGGGATACGGGAACGGGATACGGGTTACGGAAACGGCATACGGGAATGGGATAGGGGATACGGGATACGGGATACGGGATACGGGATACGGGATACGGGAACAGGGAACAGGATACGGCAACGGGATACGGAATCTGGATACGGGAGCTGATTAAGGTATTCGGTAACGGTATACGGGATACATGAATGGGATACCGGAACGGGATAGCGGAACGGGATACCGGAACGGGATACGGGAACTGGATACGGGAATAGGGAACGGGATACAGGCACGGGATACTGGAACGGGATACGGGAACGGGATACGACAACGGGATACGGGAACGGGATACGGGAACGGGATACGGGAACGGGATACGGGAACGGAATACGGGAACGGGTTACGGGAACGGGATACGGGAACGGGATACGGGAACGGGATACGGGAACGGGATACGGGATACGGGATACGGGAACGGGATACGGGAACGGGATACGGGAACGGGAACGGGATACGTAATACGGAATTTGGTATACGGAATACGGAATACGAGATACGGAATACGGAATACGAGATACGGAATATGGAATACGAGATACGGAATACGGAATACGGAATAATGAATACGGAATACGGAATACGGGACACTAGAAACGGCTAGCATATATACATAAGCTGGCTATATAAATTGCGCATCGCGCAATAAAGGCCATCTAGTAAATCCTAAAAGATGACCCGCCACCGCCGCCGGAGTGACGCCCTAAATCGGTTCCTGTGCAGCCGTCTGACGAGTTATGAGGGTGATTTTTTCAGCACTTTTGGGTTCCGTGATTCAACAGGTCGTATCAAGTTTTGGTGTCGATCCCACCCACGGTGCGGCGTGGGCACGTGCGCGCGTGCGCCATTCGTTTAACATGGGAAACGCGACATTGTGAAATCGCGAAAAACGGCCAAGTTTCGCGCGGTTCCCCGGCCGCTTGCTCGGCAACCGAGAGTCGCAGCGATATGCGAGCAACACTATGTGATAGATAATCGATTGTCCTTGCGTATAGGATGTCGTCCAGAGCGATGCACGTGCCACGTACAAAGTTGTGACCACTTTCATGATAAAATTGTCATATTCAGGATTTAAATTGGTGCTCGGAAACCGTTCGACGTAGAAGGCTGAACCGGGCACCATTTTGCAGGCGCAGCGACCGTCTTCAAATTATATGTGTTACTCAAAGCTGTGTGACTAATATTTTGGCGTTGAATTTGAAATGCAATATTTTTGGACCATTTAATGCTTCACACCGCCGTAACACCCAAAACGAGGACAAACTTGTCCGGCAAATTTATACAGACGGATAGCGCCGTTCTTGCTGACCTATATCCACCCAAAATATTATGTAAATCGCTCATAGGTAACTTATGCTGAAATCAAACGTAAACGATTACCGACGCTAACGTTGCGAAATAATTGCGTCGAATAAAATAGCATCGTTTAAGTTTGCCCAAGACTGACACTGCCGCAGTCAAATTCATCAATGAGCGCATGACTAGCTGACGTCGCACCTCCCTCCCGGGGAGTTTTTTGTTGAAGCCAGTTGACATATTTCAGGCATGTAAACTGCTAAAATGTTTTGGCAGAGAATGCGACACGGGAACGAGATACGGTAAGAAGATATGGGAACGAAATACGGCAACAAGATGCGGAAACTGGGTACGAGAAAGGGATGCTGGAACGAGATACGGGAACAGGATACGGGAATGAGCGGGAGCGGGATACGGGAGCGGGATACGGGAGCGGGATACGGGAGCGGGATACGGGAGCGGGATACGGGAGCGGGATACGGGAGCGGGATACAGGAGCGGGATAAGGGAGCGGGATACGGTAACGGGATACGAGAATGGGATACGGTAACGGTATATGGGAACATGATACGGGAGCGGGATATGGGAACGGATACGGGAACGGATACGGGAACGGAAACGGGCACGGATACGGCAACGGATACGGCAACGGATACGGCAACGGATACGGGAACGGATACGGGAACGGATACGGGAACGGATACGGGAACGGATACGGGATACGGGATACGGGATACGGGATACGGGATACGGGATACGGGAACGGGGTACGGGATACGGGAACGGGATACGGGAACGGGATACGGGAACGGGATACGAGAACGGGATACGGTAATGGGATACGGGAACGGGATACTGGAACGGGATACGGGAACGGGATACGGTAACGGGATATGGTAACGGGATACGGTAACGGGATACAAGAACGGGATACGTGATACGGGAACCGGATATGGGAACGGGTTACGGGAACGGGATACGGAAACTGGATACGGGAGCTGATTAAGGGATACGGTAACGGTATACGGGATACATGAACGGGATACGAGAACGGGATACGGGAACGGGATACGCGAACGAGATACGGGAACGGGATACGGGAACGGGATACGGGAACGGGATACGGGAACGGGATACGGGAACGAGATACGGGAACGGGATACGGGAACGGGATACGGGAACGGGATACGGGAACGGGATACGGGAACGGGATACGGGAGCTGGATACGGAAACAGGGAACGGGATACGGGCACGGAATACGGGTACGGGATACGGGAAACGGGATACGGGAACGGGATAGGGGATACGGGAACGGGTTAAGGGAACGGGATACGGAAACTGGATACGGGAGCTGATTAAGGGATACGGTAACGGTATACGGGATACATGAACGGGATACGGGAACGGGATACGGGAACGGAATACGGGCACGGGATACGGGAACGGGATACGGGAACGGGATACGGGAACGGGATACGGGAACGGGATACGGGAACGGGATACGGGATACGGGATACGGGAACGGGAACGGGATACGGGAACGGGATACGGGAACGGGATACGGGAACTGGATAAGGAAACAGGTAACGGGATACGGGCACGGAATACGGGAACGGGAAACGGGATTCGGGAACGGGATAGGGGATACGGGAACGGGTTAAGGGAACGGGATACGGAAACTGGATACGGGAGCTGATTAAGGGATACGGTAACGGTATACGGGATACATGAACGGGATACGGGAACGGGATACGGGAACGGGATACGGGAACGGGATACGGGAACGGGATACGGGAACGGGAACGGGATACGGGAACGGGATACGGGAACGGGATACGGGAACGGGATACGGGAACGGGATACGGGAACGGGATACGGGAACGGGATACGGGAATGGGATACGGGATACTGGAACGGGAACGGGATACGGGAACTGGATACGGAAACAGGGAACGGGATACGGGCACGGAATACGGGTACGGGATACCGGCACGGGATACGGGAACGGGATACGGGAACGGGATACGGGAACGGGATACGGGAACGGGATACGGGATACGGGAACGGAATACGGGATACGGGATACGATAACGGAATACGGGAACAGGATACGGGAAAGGGATACGAGAACGGGATACGAGAACGGGATACGGGAACGGGATATGGCAACGGGATACGGGAAAGGGATACGGGAACGGAATACGGGAGACGGGATACGATAACGGAATACGGGAACAGGATACGGGAACGGGATACGAGAACGGGATACGGGAACGGGATATGGCAACGGGATACGGGAAAGCGATACGGGAAAGGGATACGGGAAAGGGATACGGAAAAGGGATACGGGAAAGAGATACGGGAAAGGGATACGGGAAAGGGATACGGGAAAGGGATACGGGAAAGGGATACGGGAAAGAGATAAGGTAAAGGGATACGGAAAAGGGATACGGGAAAGGGATAAGGGAAAGAGATACGGGAAAGGGATACGGGAAAGGCATACGGGAAAGGCATACGAGAAAGGGACACGGGAAAGGGATACGGGAAAGGGATACAGAAAGGAATACGGGAAAGGGATACGGGAAAGGGATACGGGAAAGGGATACGGGAAAGGGATACGGGAAAGGGATACTGGAAAGGGATACGGGATACGGAAACGGGATACGCGAACGTGATACGCGAACGGGATACGCGAACGGGATACGGAAACGGGATACGGAATCGGGATACGGAATCGGGATACGGGATACGGGAACAGGATACGGGAAAGGGATACGGGATCGGGATACGGGAACGGGAAATATGAACGGGGTACGGGAACGTGACACGGGAACGTGATACGGGAACGTGATACGGGAACGTGATACGGGAACGTGATACGGGAACGTGATACGGGAATGTGATACGGGAACGAGATACGGGGACGGGATACGGGAACTGGATACGGGAACGGGGTACGGGATACGGGAACAGGATACGGGAACGGGATACGGGAACGGGATACGGGAACGGGATACGGGAACGGGAACGGGATACGGAACGGGATAGGGGAACGGGATAGGGGAACGGGATACGGTTACGGGATACGGGATACGGGAACAGTATACGGGAACGGGATACGGGAACGGGATACGGGAACGGAATACGGGAACGGGATACGGGAACGGGATACGGGAACGGGAACGGGATACGGGAACGGGATACGGGAACAGGTTACGGGAATGGGATACGGGAACGGGATACGGGAACGGGATACGGGAACGGGATACGGGAACGGGATACGGGAACGGGATACGGGAACGGGATACGGGAATGGGATACGGGAACGGGATACGGGAACGGGATACGGGATTGGGATACGGGATTGGGATACGGGAACGGGATACGGGAAAGGGATACGGGAACGGGATACGGGAACGGGATACGGGAACGGGATACGGGAACGGGATACGGGAACGGGATACGGGAACGGGATACGGGAACGGGATACGGGAACGGGATATGGGATACAGGATACGGGATACAGGAACGGGATACGGAAACGGTATACGGAAACGGGATACGGAAACGGGATACGAAAACGGGATACGGAAACGGGATACAGAAACCGGATACGGGACCGGGATACGGGAACGGGATACGGGTACGGGATACGGGCACGGGATACGGTCACGGGATACGAGCACGGGATACGGGCACGGGATACGGGGACGGGATACGGGCACGGGATACGGGAACGGAATACGGGAACGGAATACGAGAACAGGATACGGGAACGGGATACTGGATACGGGAACGGGATACGGGAACGGAATACGGGAACGCGATACGGGAACGGAATACTGGAACGGGATACGGGAACGGGATACGTGCACGGGATACGGTAACGGGATACGCGCAAGGGATACGGGAACGGGATACGGGAACGAGATACGGGAATGAGCTACGGGAACGGGGTACAGTTTTAGGATACGGAAACGGGATACGGGAACAGGATACGGGAACAGGATACGGGAACAGGATACGGGAACGGAATACGGGATACGGGATACGGGAAAGGAATACGGGAACTGGATACGGGAACAGGATACGATAACGGGATACGGGAACGGGATACGGGAACGGGATACGGGAACGGGATACGGGAACGGGATACGGGAACGGGATACGGGAACGGGATACGGGAACGGGATACGGGAACGGGATACGGGAACGGGATACGGGAACGGGATACGGGAAAGGGATACGGGAACGGGATACGGGAACGGGATACGGGAACGGGATATGGGAACGGGAACGGGGAACGTCATACGGGAACGGGATAGGGGAACGGGAACAGGATACGGGACCAGGATACGGAAACGGGATACGGGAACGGGATACAGGAAGGGTATACGGTATACGGGATACGGGATACGGGATACGGGAACGGAATACGGGAACTGGATACGGGAACGGGATACGATAACGGGATACGGGAACGGGATACGGGAACGGGATACGGGAACGGGATACGGGACCGGGATACGGGACCGGGATACGGGAACGGGATACGGGAAAGGGATACGGGAACGGGATACGGGAACGGGATACGGGAACGGGATACGGGAACGGGATACGGGAACGGGATACGGGAACAGGATACGGGAACGGGATACGGGAACGGGATACGGGAAGGGGATACGGGAACGGGATACGGGAACGGGATACGGGAACGGGATACGGGATACGGGAACGGGATACGGGAACGGGACATGGGAACGGGATACGGGAACGGGATACGGGAACGGGATACGGGAACGAGATACGGGAACGGGATACGGGAATGGGGTACGGGATAGGGAACGGGATACAGGAACGGGATACGGGAACGGGATACGGGAACGGCATACGGGAACAGGATACGATAATGGGATACGGGAACAGGATAAGGTAACGTGATACGGAAATGGGATACGGGATACGGGAACGGGAACTGGAGCGGGAACGCCATACGGGATACGGGAACGGGATACGGAATACGGGAAAGGTATAGGGAAAGGAATACGGGAACGGGATACGGGAACGATATACGGGATACGGGAACGGGATTCGGGAACGGGATACGGGAACGGGATACGGGAACGGGATGCGGGAACGGTATACGGGAACTGGATACGGGAGCTGATTAAGGAATACGGGATACTGGAACGGGATACGGGATCATAATATGGGAACGGGATACGGGATACGGAAACGGGAAACGAGATACGGGATACGGGAACGGGATACGGGAACGGGATACGGGAACGGGATACGTGAACGTGATACGGGAACGTGATACGGGAACGTGATACGGGAACGTGATACGGGAACGTGATGCGGAAACGAGATACGGAAACGGGATACGGGAACGAGAACGGTAACGGAAACTGGAGAGGGAGCGGGATACGGTATACGGGATACGGGATACGGGAACGGGATACGGGAACGGGATACGGGAACGGGAACGGGATACGGGAACGGGATACAATAACGGGAACGGGATACGGAATACGGAATACGAGATACGGAATACGGAATACGGAATACGGAATAAGGAATACGGAATACGAGATATGGACTACGGAATACGGAATACGAGATACGGACTACGAAATACGGAATACGGAATAAGGAATAAGGAATACGGAATACTGAATACGGAATACGAGATACGGGAAACGGCTAGCATATATAAATTAGCTGGCTATATAAATTTCGCATCGCGCAATACAGGCCCTCTAGTCTCTATATTATAAATCCTAAAAGATGACCCGCCGCCGCCGCCGGAGTGACGCCCTAAATTGGCTCCTGTGCAGCCGTCTGATTAGTTATGAGGGTGATTTTTTCGAACTTTTGGGTCTCGTGATTCAACAGGTCGTATCAAGTTTTGGTGTCGATCCGACTGACGGTGCGGTGTTGGCACGTGCGCGCGTGCGCCATTCGTTTAACATGGGAAACGCGACATTGTGAAATCGCGAAAAATGGGCAAGTTTCGCCCGGTTTCCCGGCCGCTTGCTCGGCAACCGAGAGTCGCAGCGATATGCAAGCAGCACTATGTGATAGATAATCGATTGGCCTTGCATATAGGATATCGTCCAGAGCGATGCGCGTGCCACGTGCAAAGTTGTGATCACTTTAATGATAAAATTGGCCTATTCAGGATTTAAATTGGTGCTCGGAAACCGTTCGACGTAGAAGGCTGAACCGGGCACCATTTTGCAGGCGCAGCGACCGTCTTCAAATTATATTTGTGACTCAAAGCTGTGTGACTAATATTTTAGAGTTGAAGTTGAAATGCAATATTTTTGGACAATTTAATGCCTCACACCGCCGTAACACCCAAAACGAAGACAAACGTGACCGGCAAATTTACACAGACGGATAGCACCGTTCTTGCTGACCTATATCCACCCAAAATATTATGTAAATCGCTCATAGGTAACTTATGCTGAAGTCAAACGTAAATGATTACCGACGCTAACGTTGCGAAATAATTGCGTCGAATAAAATATCATCGGTTAAGTTTTCCCAACACTGACACTGCCGCAGTCAAATTCATCAATGAGCGCATGACCAGCTGACGTCGCACCTCCCTCCCGGGGAGATTTTGTTGAAGCCAGTTGACATATTTCAGGCATGTAAACCGCTAAAATGTTTTGACAGAGACTGCGACACGGGAACGAGATACGGTTAGAAGATATGGGAACGAAATACGGCAACAAGATACGGAAACTGGGTACGAGAAAGGGATGCTGGAACGAGATACGGGAACAGGATACGGGAATGAGATACGGGAACTAGATATGGTAAGGAGACATCGGAACGGTGTACGAGATACGGGAGCGGGATACGGGAACGGGATACGGGAACGTGATACGGGAACGTGATACGGGAACGTAATACGGGAACGTGATACGGGAACGTGATACGGAAACGTGATACGGGAACGAGATACGGAAACGAGATACAGAAACGGGATACGGGATATGGGAACGGGAACGGGAACGGGAACGGGAACTCGAGCAGGAGCGCGATACGAGATACGGCATACGAGAACGGGATACGGGACGAGATACGGGAACGAGATACGGGAACAGGATACAGGACACGGGATACGAGATATGGGATGCGGGAACGGGAACAGGATACGGGAACGGGAACAGGATACGGGAACGGGATACGGGATACGGGATACGGGAACGGGATACGGTAACGGTATACGGGAACGGGATACGGGAACGGGATACGGGAACGGGATACGGGAACGGGATACGGGAACGGGATACGGGAACGGGATACGGGAACGGGATACGGGAACGGGATACGGGATACGGGATACGGGATACGGAAACTGGATACGGAAACGGGATGCGGGTAAGGGATACAGGAAAAGTATACGGGAACGCGATACGGGAACAGGATACGGGAACGGGATAGGGAACGGGATACGGGAGCGCGATACGGGAGCGGGATACGGAACGGGATTCGGGAGCGGGATACGGGAGCGGGATGCGGGATACGGGAGCGGGATACAGGAGCGGGATACGGGAGCGGGATACAGGAACGGGATACGGGAACGGGATACGGGAACGGGATACGGGATACGGGATACGGGATACGGGATACGGGAACGGGATACGGGAACGGGATACGGGAACGGGATACGGGAACGGGATACGGGAACGGGATACGGGAACGAGATATGGGAACGGGATACGGGATACGGGAACGAGATACGATAACGGGGTACGGGAACGGGATACGGGAACGGGATACGGGAGCGGGATACGGGAGAGGGATTCGGGAGTGGGATACGGGAGCGGGATACGGGAGCCGGATACGGGAGCGGGATACGGGAGCGGGATACGGGAGCGGGATACGAGAGTGGGATACGGGACCGGGATACAGTAACGGGATACGGGATACGGGATACGGGATACAGGAACGGGATACGGGAATGGGATATAAGAACGGGATACGGGAACGAGATACGGGAACGAGATACGGGAACGGGATACGGGAACGGGATACGGGAACGGGATACGGGAACGGGATACGGGAACGGGATACGGGAACGGGATACGGGATACGGGAACGGGATACGGGAACGGGATACGGAAGCGGGATACGGGAACGGGATACGGGAACGGGATACAGGAACGGAGAAACGAGATACGGGAACGGGATACGGTTTACGGGATACGGTAACGGGATACGGTAACGGGATACGGTAACGGGATACGGTAACGGGATACGGTAACGGGATACGGTAACGGGATACGGGATACGGGATACGGGATACGGGAACGGGATACGGGAACGGGATACGGGAACGGGATACGGTAACGGGAACGGGATACGTAATACGTAATACGGAATACGGAATACGAGATACGAGATACGAGATACGGAATACGAAATACGAAATACGGAATACGGAATACGGAATACGGAATATGGAATAATGAATACGGAATACTGAATACGGAATACGAGACACTGGAAACGGCTAGCATATATAAATAAGCTGGCTATATAAATTGCGCATCGCGCAATAAAGGCCATCTAGTCCCTATATTATTCTCTATATTATAAATCCTAAAAGATGACCCGCCGCCGCCGGAGTGACGCCCTAAATCGGTTCCTGTGCAGCCGTCTGATGAGTTATGAGGATGATTTTTTCAGGACTTTTGGGAATCGTGATTCAACAGGCCGTATCAAGTTTTGGTGACGATCCGACAGACGGTTTGGTGTCGGCGCGTGCGCGCGTGCGCCATTCGTTTAACATGGGAAACGCGACATTGTGAAATCGCGAAAAATGGGCAAGTTTCGCCCGGTTCCCCGGCCGCTTGCTTGGCAACCGAGCATCGCAGCGATATGCGAGCAACACTATGTGATAGATAATCGATTAACCTTGCGTATAGGATCTCGTCCAGAGCGATGCGCGTGCCACGTGCAAAGTTGTGACCACTTTCATTAAACAAAAATGGCATATTCAGGATTTAAATTGGTGCTCGGAAACCGTTCGACGTAGAAGGCTGAACCAGGCACCATTTTGCAGGCGCAGTGACCGTCTTCAAATTATATTGGTTACTCAAAGCTGTGTGACTAATATTTTGGAGTTGAAGTTGAAATGCAATATTTTCGGACCAATTAATGCTTCACACCGCCGTCACACCCAAAACGAGGACAAACTTGCCCGGCAAATTTACACAGACGGATAGCGCCGTTCTTGCTGATCTATATCCACCCAAAATATTATGTAAATCGCTCATAGGTAACTTATGCTGAAGTCAAACGTAAACGATTACCGACGCTAACGTTGCGAAATAATTGCGTCGAATAAAATATCATCGGTTAAGTTTTCCCAACCCTGACACTGCCGCAGTCAAATTCATCAATGAGCGCATGACCAGCTGACGTCGCACCTCCCTCCCGGGGAGATTTTGTTGAAGCCGGTTGACATATTTCAGGCATGTAAACCGCTAAAATGTTTTGGCAGAGACTGCGACACGGGAACGAGATACCGTAAGAAGATATGGGAAAGAAATACGGCAACAAGATACGGAAACTGGGTACGAGAAAGGGATGCTGGAACGAGATACGGGAACAGGATACAGGAATGAGATACGGGAACTAGATATGGTAAGGAGATATCGGAACGGTGTACGAGATACGGGAATGAGATGCGGGAGCGGGATACGGGAGCGAGATACGGGAGCGGGATACGGGAGCGGGATACGGGAACGGGATACGGGAACGTGATACAGGAACGTGATGCGGGAAAGTGATACGGATATGGAATACAGAAACAAGATACGGCAACGGGATACGGAAACGAGGACTGGAGTGGGAGCGCGATACGGGATATTGGAACGGGATACGGCAACGGGATACGGGAATGGGATACGGGAATAGGATACGGGAATGGGATACGGGAACAGGATATGGGATACGGGAACGGAATACGGGAACGGGATACGGGAACGGGATACGGGAACGGGATACGGGAACGGGGTACGGGAAGGGGATACTGGAACGGGATACGGGAACGATATACGGGAACGGGATACAGGAACGCGATACGGGAGCGTCATACAGGAACGTGATACGGGAATGGGATACGGAAACAAGATACGGAAACGGGATACGGGAACGGGGACTGGAGTGGGAAGGCGATACGGGATACTGGAACGGGATACGGCAACGGGATACGGGAATGGGATACGGGAATGGGATAAGTGAATGGGATACGGGAATGGTATACGGGAATGGGATACGTGAATGGGATACGGTAATGGGATACGGGAATGGGATACGGGAACGGAATACGGGAACGGAATACGGGAACGGGTTACGAGAACGGGATACGGGAACGGGATACGGGAACGGGATAGGGTAACGGGATACATACGGAAACGGGATACGGGAACGGAATACGGGAACTGGATACGGGAACGGGGTACGGGAACGGGATACGGGAACTTGATATGGGAACAGGATACGGGAACGAGATACGGGAACGGCATACGGGAGACGGGAACGGGATACGGGAATGGGATACGGGAACGGGATACGGGAACGGGATACGGGAACGGGATACGGGAACGGGATACGGGAACGGGATACGGGAACGGGGTACGGGATACGGGAACGGGATACGGGAACGGGATACGGGGCACGAGAACTGGATACGGAAACGGGATACGGGAACGGGATACGAGAACGGGATACGGGAACGGGATACGGGAACGGGATACGGGATACGGGATACGGAAACGGCATACGGGAATGGGATACGGGAACGGGATACGGGAACGGGATACAGGAACGGGATACGGGATACGGGATACGGGAACGGGAAACGGGAACGGGATACGGGAACGGGATACAGTTACAGGATAAGGGAACGGGATACGGGAACGGGATACGGGAACGGGATACGGGAACGTGATACGGGAACGGGATACGGGATACGGAAACGGCATACGGGAATGGGATACATGATAAGGGATACGGGATACGGGATACGGGAACGGGATACGAGAACAGGGAACAGGATACGGCAACGGGATACGGAATCTGGATACGGGAGCTGATTAAGGGATTCGGTAACGGTATACGGGATACATGAATGGGATACCGGAACGGGATAGCGGAACGGGATACCGGAACGGGATACGGGAACTGGATACGGGAACAGGGAACGGGATACAGGCACGGGATACGGGAACGGGATACGGGAACGGGATACGGGAACGGGATACGACAACGGGATACGGGAACGGGATACGGGAACGGGATACGGGAACGGGATACGGGAACGGGATACGGGAACGGGATACGGGAACGGGATACAAGAACGGGAACGGGATACTACATACGGACTACAGAATACGGAATACGGAATAAGGAATAAGGAATACCGAATACTGAATACGGAATACCGAATACTGAATACGGAATACGAGATACGGGAAACGGCTAGCATATATAAATTAGCTGGCTATATAAATTGCGCATCGCGCAATAAAGGCCATCTAGTCTCTATTATAAATCCTAAAAGATGACCCGCCGCCGCCGGAGTGACGCCCTAAATCGGTTCCTGTGCAGCCGTCTGATGAGTTATGAGGGTGATTTGTTCAGGACTTTTGGGTCCCGTGATTCAACAGGTCGTATCAAGTTTTGGTGACGATCTGACAGACGGTGCAGCGTCGGCACGTGCGCGCGTGCGCCATTCGTTTAACATAGGAAACGCGACATTGTGAAATCGCGAAAAATGGGCAAGTTTCGCCCGGTTCCCCGGCCGCTTGCTTGGCAAACGAGCATCGCAGCGATATGCGAGCAACACTATGTGATAGATAATCGATTGGCCTGGCGTATAGGATGTCGTCCAGAGCGATGTGCGTGCCACGTGCAAAGTTGTGACCACTTTCATGATAAAATTGGCATATTCAGGATTTAAATTGGTGCTCGGAAACCGTTCGACGTAGAAGGCTGAACCGGGCACTATTTTGCAGGCGCAGCGACAGTCTTCAAATTATATGTGTGACTCAAAGCTGTGTGACTAATATTTTAGAGTTGAAGTTGAAATGCAATATTTTTGGACAATATAATCCTTCACACCGTCGTAACACCCAAAAGGAGGACAAACTTGTCCGGCAAATTTACACAGACGGATAACGCCGTTCTTGCTGACCTATATCCACCCAAAATATTATGTAAATCGCTCATAGGTAACTCATGCTGAAGTCAAACGTAAACGATTACCGACGCTAACGTTGCGAAATAATTGCGTCGAATAAAATAGCATCGTTTAAGTTTGCCCAAGACTGACACTGCCGCAGTCAAATTCATCAGTGAGCGCATGACTAGCTGACGTCGCACCTCCCTCCCGGGGAGATTTTGTTGAAGCCGGTTGACATATTTCAGGCATGTAAACCGCTACAATGTCTTGGCAGAGACTGCGGCACGGGAACGAGATACGGTAAGAAGATATGGGAGCGAAATGCGGCAACAAGATACGGAAACTTGGTACGACAAAGTGATGCTGGAACGAGATACGGGAACAGGATAAGGGAATGAGATACGTTAACTAGATATGGTAAGGAGATATCGGAACGGTGTACGAGATACGGGAATGAGATACGGGAGCGGGTTACGGGAGCGGGATACGGGAGCGGGATACGGGAGTGGGATACGAGATCGGGATACGGGATCAGGATACAGGAGCGGGATAAGGGAACGGGATACGGGAGCGATATACGGGAGCGGGATACGGGATCGGGATACGGGAGCGGGAAAACGGGAGCGGGATCAGAGAACGGGATACGGGATCGTGATACGTTAACAGGATACGGGAACGGGATACGGGAACGGGATACGAGATACGGGAACGGGATATGGGAACTGGATATGGGAACAGGATACGGGAACGGGATACGGGAACGGGATACGGGAACGGGATACGGGAACGGGATACAGGAACGGAATACGGGAACGGGATACGGGAACGGGATACGGGAACGGGATACGGGAACGGGATACGAGAACGGGATACGGGAACGGGATACGGGAAGGGGATACGGGAACGGGATACGGGAACGGGATACGGGAACGGGATACGGGAACGGGATACGGGAACGGGATACGGGATACGGGAACGGCATACGGGGACGGGATACGGGAACGGGATACGGGAACGGGATATGGGAACGGGATATGAGAACGGGATACGTGAACGAGATAGAGAAACAAGAACGGGATACGGGATACCGGATACGGGAATGGGATACGGGAACGGGATACGGGATAGGGAACGAGATAAGGAAGGGATACGGGAACGGGATACGGGAACGGGATACGGGAACAGAATACGGGAACGGAATACGGGAACGGAATACAGGAACGGAATACGGGAACGGAATACGGGAACGGAATACGGGAACGGAATACGGGAACGGAATACGGGAACTGGATACGAGAACGAGATAGGGGAACGGGATACGGGAACGGGATGCGGGAACGGGATAGGGTAAAGGGATACGGAAACGGGATACGGGAACGGGATACGGGAACGGGATACGGGAACGGGATACGGGAACGGGATACGGGAACGGGATACGGGAACGGGATACGGGAACGGGATACGGGAACGGGATACGGGAACGGCATACGGGAACGGGATACGGGAAGGGGATACGGGATACGGGAACGGGATACGGGAACGGGATACGGGAACGGGATACGGGATACGGGAACGGGATACGGGAACAGGATACGGGGAAAAAATATGGGAACGGGATGCGGAAACGGGATACGGGAACGGTATACGGGAACGGGAACGGGATACGGGAACGGGATACGGGAACGGGAAACGGGAAAGGGATGCGGGAACGGGATACGGGAACGGGATACGGGATACGGCATACGGGAATGGGATACGGGATACGGGAACGGGATTCGGGAACGGGATACGGGAACGGGATACGGGAACGGGATACGGGAACGGGATACGGGAACGGGATACGGGAACGGGATACGGGAACAGGATACGGGAACAGGATACGGGAACAGGATACGGGAACAGGATACGGGAACGGGATATGGGAACGGGATACGGGAACGGGATACGGGAACGGGATACGGGAACGGGATACGGGAACGGGATACGGTATACTGGAATAGGATACGGGAACGGGATACGGAAACGGGATACGGGAACGGGATACGCGAACGGGATACGGGAACGGGATACGGGAACGGGATACGGGAACGGGATACGGCAACGAGAACGGGATACTGGAACGGGATAATGGAACGGGATACGGGAACGGGATACGGGAACGGGATACGGGAACGGGATACGGGAACGGGATACGGGAACGGGATACGGGAACGGGATACGGGAACGGGATACGGGAACGGGATACGGGAACGGGATAAGGGAACGGGATACGGGAACGGGATACGGGAACGGGATACGGGAACGGGATACGGGAACGGGATACGGGAACGGGATACGGGAACGGGATACGGGAACGGGATACGGGAACGGGATACAAGAACGGGAACGGGATACGACATACGGACTACAGAATACGGAATACGGAATAAGGAATAAGGAATACCGAATACTGAATACGGAATACCGAATACTGAATACGGAATACGAGATACGGGAAACGGCTAGCATATATCAATTAGCTGGCTATATAAATTGCGCATCGCGCAATAAAGGCCATCTAGTAAATCCTAAAAGATGACCCGCCGCCGCCGCCGGAGTGACGCCCTAAATCGGTTCCTGTGCAGCCGTCTGATGAGTTATGAACGTGATTTTTTTCAGCACTTTTGGGTCCCGTGATTCAACAGGTCGTATCAAGTTTTGGTGTTTATCCGACCGACGGTGCGGCGTTGGCACGTGTGCGCGTGCGCCATTCGTTTAACATGGGAAACGCGACATTGTGAAATCGCGAAAATCGGGCAAGTTTCGCCCGGTTCCCCGGCCGCTTGCTCGGCAACTGAGAGTCGCACCGATATGCGAGCAACACTATGTGATAGATAATTGATCGGCCTTGCGTATAGAATGTCGTCCAGATCGATGCGCGGGCCACGTGCAAAGTTGTGACCACTTTCATGATAAAATTGACATATTCAGGATTAAAATTGTTGCTCGGAAACCGTTAGACGTAGAAGGCTGAACCGGGCACCATTTTGCAGGCGCAGCGACCGTCTTCAAATTAGATGTGTTACTCAAAGCTGTGTGACTAATATTTTGGAGTTGAAGTTGAAATGCAATATTTTTGGACAATGCAATCCTTCACACCGCCGTAACACCCAAAACGAGGACAAACTTGACCGGCAAATTTACACAGACGGATAGCACTGTTCTTGCTGACCTATATCCACCCAAAATATTCTGTAAATCGCTGATAGGGAACTTATGCTGATGTCAAACGTAAACGATTACCGACGCTAACGTTGCGAAATAATTGCGTCGAATAAAATAGCGTCGTTTAAGTTTGCCCAAGACTGACACTGCCGCAGTCAAATTCATCAATGAGCGCATGACTAGCAGACGTCGCACCTCCCTCCCTGGGAGATTTTGTTGAAGCCGGTTGACATATGTCAGGCATGTAAACCTCTAAAATGTTTTGGCAGAGACTGCGACACGGGAACGAGATACGGTAAGAAGATATGGGAACGAAATACGGCAACAAGATACGGAAACTGGGTACGGAAAGGGATGCTGGAACGAGATACGAGAACACGATACGGGAATGAGATACGGTAACTAGATATGGTAAGGAGATATCGGAACGGTGTACTAGATACGGGAATAAGATACGGGAACGGGATACGGGAACGGGCCACGGGAACGGGCCACGGGAACGGGCTACGGGAACGGGCTACGGGAACGGGATACGGGAACGGGATACGGGAACGGGATACGGGAACGGGATACGGGAACGATATACGGGAACGGGATACGGGAACGTGATACAGGAACGTGATACGGGAACGTGATAGGGGAATGGGATACGGAAACAAGATACGGAAACGGGATACGAGAACGGGGACTGGAGTGGGAGCGCGATACGGGATACTGGAACGGGATACGGCAACGGGATACAGGAATGGGATACGGCAACGGGTACGGGAATGGGATACGGGAATGGGATACGGGAATGGGATACGAGAATGGGATACGGGAATGGGATACGGGAATGGGATACGGGAATGGGATACGGGAATGGGATACGGGAATGGGATACGGGAATGGGATACGGGAATGGGATACGGGAATGGGATACGGGAATGGGATACGGGAACATTATATGGGATACGGGAATGGGATACGGGAACGGGATACGGGAACAGAATACGGGAACGGAATACGGGAACGGAATACAGGAACGGAATACGGGAACGGAATACGGGAACGGAATACGGGAACTGGATACGAGAACGAGATAGGGGAATGGGATACGGGAACGGGATGCGGGAACGGGATAGGGTAAAGGGATACGGAAACGGGATACGGGAACGGGATACGGGAACGGGATACGGGAACGGGATACGGGAACGGGATACGGGAACGGGATACGGGAACGGGATACGGGAACGGGATACGGGAACGGGATACGGGAACGGGATACGGGAACGGGATACGGGAACGGCATACGGGAACGGGATACGGGAACGGGATACGGGATACGGGAATGGGATACGGAACGGTATACGGGAACGCGATACGGGAACAGGATACGGGAACAGGATACGGGAACAGGATATGGAACGGGATACGGGAACGGGATACGGGAACGGGATACGGGAACGGGATACGGGAACGGGATACGGGAACGGGATACGGGAACGGGATACGGGAACGGGATACGGGAACGGGATACGGGATACGGGAACATGATACGGGAACGGGATACGGGATACGGGAACGGGATACGGGATACGGGAACGGGATACGGGAACAGGATACGGGGAAAAAAATATGGGAACGGGATGCGGAAACTGGATACGGGAACGGTATACGGGAACGGGAACGGGATACGGGAACGGGATACGGGAACGGGAAACGGGAAAGGGATACGGGAACGGGATACGGGAACGGGATACGGGATACGGCATACGGGAATGGGATACGGGATACGGGAACGGGATTCGGGAACGGGATACGGGAACGGGATACGGGAACGGGATACGGGAACGGGATACGGGAACGGGATACGGGAACGGGATACGGGAACGGGATACGGGAACAGGATACGGGAACAGGATACGGGAACAGGATACGGGAACGGGATATGGGAACGGGATACGGGAACAGGATACGGGAACGGGATACGGGAACGGGATACGGTATACTGGAATAGGATACGGGAACGGGATACGGAAACGGGATACGGGAACGGGATACGCGAACGGGATACGGGAACGGGATACGGGAACGGGATACGGGAACGGGATACGGCAACGAGAACGGGATACTGGAACGGGATACTGGAAAGGGATAATGGAACGGGATACGGGAACGGGATACGGGAACGGGATACGGGAACGGGATACGGGAACGGGATACGGGAACGGGATACGGGAACGGGATACGGGAACGGGATAAGGGAACGGGATACGGGAACGGGATACGGGAACGGGATACGGGAACGGGATACGGGAACGGGATACGGGAACGGGATACGGGAACGGGATACGGGAACGGGATACGGGAACGGGATACGGGAACGGGTTACGGGAACGGGATACAAGAACGGGAACGGGATACGACATACGGACTACAGAATACGGAATACGGAATAAGGAATAAGGAATACCGAATACTGAATACGGAATACCGAATACTGAATACGGAATACGAGATACGGGAAACGGCTAGCATATATCAATTAGCTGGCTATATAAATTGCGCATCGCGCAATAAAGGCCATCTAGTAAATCCTAAAAGATGACCCGCCGCCGCCGCCGGAGTGACGCCCTAAATCGGTTCCTGTGCAGCCGTCTGATGAGTTATGAACGTGATTTTTTCAGCACTTTTGGGTCCCGTGATTCAACAGGTCGTATCAAGTTTTGGTGTTTATCCGACCGACGGTGCGGCGTTGGCACGTGTGCGCGTGCGCCATTCGTTTAACATGGGAAACGCGACATTGTGAAATCGCGAAAATCGGGCAAGTTTCGCCCGGTTCCCCGGCCGCTTGCTCGGCAACCGAGAGTCGCACCGATATGCGAGCAACACTATGTGATAGATAATTGATCGGCCTTGCGTATAGAATGTCGTCCAGATCGATGCGCGGGCCACGTGCAAAGTTGTGACCACTTTCATGATAAAATTGACATATTCAGGATTAAAATTGGTGCTCGGAAACCGTTAGACGTAGAAGGCTGAACCGGGCACCATTTTGCAGGCGCAGCGACCGTCTTCAAATTAGATGTGTTACTCAAAGCTGTGTGACTAATATTTTGGAGTTGAAGTTGAAATGCAATATTTTTGGACAATGCAATCCTTCACACCGCCGTAACACCCAAAACGAGGACAAACTTGACCGGCAAATTTACACAGACGGATAGCACTGTTCTTGCTGACCTATATCCACCCAAAATATTCTGTAAATCGCTGATAGGGAACTTATGCTGATGTCAAACGTAAACGATTACCGACGCTAACGTTGCGAAATAATTGCGTCGAATAAAATAGCGTCGTTTAAGTTTGCCCAAGACTGACACTGCCGCAGTCAAATTCATCAATGAGCGCATGACTAGCAGACGTCGCACCTCCCTCCCGGGGAGATTTTGTTGAAGCCGGTTGACATATGTCAGGCATGTAAACCTCTAAAATGTTTTGGCAGAGACTGCGACACGGGAACGAGATACGGTAAGAAGATATGGGAACGAAATACGGCAACAAGATACGGAAACTGGGTACGGAAAGGGATGCTGGAACGAGATACGAGAACACGATACGGGAATGAGATACGGTAACTAGATATGGTAAGGAGATATCGGAACGGTGTACTAGATACGGGAATAAGATACGGGAACGGGATACGGGAACGGGCCACGGGAACGGGCTACGGGAACGGGCTACGGGAACGGGATACGGGAACGGGATACGGGAACGGGATACGGGAACGGGATACGGGAACGGGATACGGGAACGATATACGGGAACGGGATACGGGAACGTGATACAGGAACGTGATACGGGAACGTGATAGGGGAATGGGATACGGAAACAAGATACGGAAACGGGATACGAGAACGGGGACTGGAGTGGGAGCGCGATACGGGATACTGGAACGGGATACGGCAACGGGATACAGGAATGGGATACGGCAACGGGTACGGGAATGGGATACGGGAATGGGATACGGGAATGGGATACGAGAATGGGATAGGGGAATGGGATACGGGAATGGGATACGGGAATGGGATACGGGAATGGGATACGGGAATGGGATACGGGAATGGGATACGGGAATGGGATACGGGAATGGGATACGGGAATGGGATACGGGAACATTATATGGGATACGGGAATGGGATACGGGAACGGGATACGGGAACAGAATACGGGAACGGAATACGGGAACGGAATACAGGAACGGAATACGGGAACGGAATACGGGAACGGAATACGGGAACTGGATACGAAAACGAGATAGGGGAACGGGATACGGGAACGGGATGCGGGAACGGGATAGGGTAAAGGGATACGGAAACGGGATACGGGAACGGGATACGGGAACGGGATACGGGAACGGGATACGGGAACGGGATACGGGAACGGGATACGGGAACGGGATACGGGAACGGGATACGGGAACGGGATACGGGAACGGCATACGGGAACGGGATACGGGAACGGGATACGGGATACGGGAATGGGATACGGAACGGTATACGGGAACGCGATACGGGAACAGGATACGGGAACAGGATACGGGAACAGGATATGGAACGGGATACGGGAACGGGATACGGGAACGGGATACGGGAACGGGATACGGGAACGGGATACGGGAACGGGATACGGGAACGGGATACGGGAACGGGATACAGGAACGGGATACGGGAACGGGATACGGGATACGGGAACGGGATACGGGAACGGGATACGGGATACGGGAACGGGATATGGGATACGGGAACGGGATACGGGAACAGGATACGGGGAAAAAAATATGGGAACGGGATGCGGAAACGGGATACGGGAACGGTATACGGGAACGGGAACGGGATACGGGAACGGGATACGGGAACGGGAAACGGGAAAGGGATACGGGAACGGGATACGGGAACGGGATACGGGATACGGCATACGGGAATGGGATACGGGATACGGGAACGGGATTCGGGAACGGGATACGGGAACGGGATACGGGAACGGGATACGGGAACGGGATACGGGAACGGGATACGGGAACGGGATACGGGAACGGGATACGGGAACAGGATACGGGAACAGGATACGGGAACAGGATACGGGAACAGGATATGGGAACGGGATACGGGAACAGGATACGGGAACGGGATACGGGAACGGGATACGGTATACTGGAATAGGATACGGGAACGGGATACGGAAACGGGATACGGGAACGGGATACGCGAACGGGATACGGGAACGGGATACGGGAACGGGATACGGGAACGGGATACGGCAACGAGAACGGGATACTGGAACGGGATACTGGAACGGGATAATGGAACGGGATACGGGAACGGGATACGGGAACGGGATACGGGAACGGGATACGGGAACGGGATACGGGAACGGGATACGGGAACGGGATACGGGAACGGGATACGGGAACGGGATACGGGAACGGGATACGGGAACGGGATAAGGGAACGGGATACGGGAACGGGATACGGGAACGGGATACGGGAACGGGATACGGGAACGGGATACGGGAACGGGATACGGGAACGGGATACGGGAACGGGATACGGGAACGGGATACGGGAACGGGTTACGGGAACGGGATACAAGAACGGGAACGGGATACGACATACGGACTATAGAATACGGAATACGGAATAAGGAATAAGGAATACCGAATACTGAATACGGAATACCGAATACTGAATACGGAATACGAGATACGGGAAACGGCTAGCATATATCAATTAGCTGGCTATATAAATTGCGCATCGCGCAATAAAGGCCATCTAGTAAATCCTAAAAGATGACCCGCCGCCGCCGCCGGAGTGACGCCCTAAATCGGTTCCTGTGCAGCCGTCTGATGAGTTATGAACGTGATTTTTTCAGCACTTTTGGGTCCCGTGATTCAACAGGTCGTATCAAGTTTTGGTGTTTATCCGACCGACGGTGCGGCGTTGGCACGTGTGCGCGTGCGCCATTCGTTTAACATGGGAAACGCGACATTGTGAAATCGCGAAAATCGGGCAAGTTTCGCCCGGTTCCCCGGCCGCTTGCTCGGCAACCGAGAGTCGCACCGATATGCGAGCAACACTATGTGATAGATAATTGATCGGCCTTGCGTATAGAATGTCGTCCAGATCGATGCGCGGGCCACGTTCAAAGTTGTGACCACTTTCATGATAAAATTGACATATTCAGGATTAAAATTGGTGCTCGGAAACCGTTAGACGTAGAAGGCTGAACCGGGCACCATTTTGCAGGCGCAGCGACCGTCTTCAAATTAGATGTGTTACTCAAAGCTGTGTGACTAATATTTTGGAGTTGAAGTTGAAATGCAATATTTTTGGACAATGCAATCCTTCACACCGCCGTAACACCCAAAACGAGGACAAACTTGACCGGCAAATTTACACAGACGGATAGCACTGTTCTTGCTGACCTATATCCACCCAAAATATTCTGTAAATCGCTGATAGGGAACTTATGCTGATGTCAAACGTAAACGATTACCGACGCTAACGTTGCGAAATAATTGCGTCGAATAAAATAGCGTCGTTTAAGTTTGCCCAAGACTGACACTGCCGCAGTCAAATTCATCAATGAGCGCATGACTAGCAGACGTCGCACCTCCCTCCCGGGGAGATTTTGTTGAAGCCGGTTGACATATGTCAGGCATGTAAACCTCTAAAATGTTTTGGCAGAGACTGCGACACGGGAACGAGATACGGTAAGAAGATATGGGAACGAAATACGGCAACAAGATACGGAAACTGGGTACGGAAAGGGATGCTGGAACGAGATACGAGAACACGATACGGGAATGAGATACGGTAACTAGATATGGTAAGGAGATATCGGAACGGTGTACTAGATACGGGAATAAGATACGGGAGCGGGATACGGGAACGGGCTACGGGAACGGGCTACGGGAGCGGGATACGGGAACGGGCTACGGGAACGGGCTACGGGAACGGGCTACGGGAACGGGATACGGGAACGGGATACGGGAACGGGATACGGGATACGGGAACGAGATACGGGAACGGGATATGGGAACGTGATACAGGAACGTGATACGGGAATGGGATACGGAAACAAGATACGGAAACGGGATACGAGAACGGGGACTGGAGTGGGAGCGCGATACGGGATACTGGAACGGGATACGGCAACGGGATACAGGAATGGGATACGGCAACGGGTACGGGAATGGGATACGGGAATGGGATACGGGAATGGGATACGGGAATGGGATACGAGAATGGGATACGGGAATGGGATACGGGAATGGGATACGGGAATGGGATACGAGAATGGGATACGGGAATGGGATACGAGAATGGGATACGGGAATGGGATACGGGAACATTATATGGGATACGGGAATGGGATACGGGAACGGGATACGGGAACAGAATACGGGAATGGAATACGGGAACGGAATACGGGAACGGAATACGGGAACGGAATACGGGAACGGAATACGGGAACTGGATACGAGAACGAGATAGGGGAACGGGATAGGGTAAAGGGATACGGAATCGGGATACGGGAACGGGATACGGGAACGGGATACGGGAACGGGATACGGGAACGGGATACGGGAACGGGATACGGGAACGGGATACGGGAACGGGATACGGGAACTGGATACGGGAACGGGATACGGGAACGGGATACGGGATACGGGAATGGGATACGGAACGGTATACGGGAACACGATACGGGAACAGGATACGGGAACAGGATATGGAACGGGATACGGGAACGGGATACGGGAACGGGATACGGGAACGGGATACGGGAACGGGATACGGGAACGGGATACGGGAACGGGATACGGGATACGGGAACGGGATACGGGAACGGGATACGGGATACGGGAACGGGATACGGGAACAGGATACGGGAAAGGAATACGGGAACGGGATGCGGAAACGGGATACGGGAACGGTATACGGGAACGGGATACGGGATACGGGAACGGGAAACGGGAAAGGGATACGGGAACGGGATACGGCATACGGGAATGGGATACGGGATACGGGAACGGGATTCGGGAACGGGATACGGGAACGGGATACGGGAACGGGATACGGGAACAGGATACGGGAACAGGATACGGGAACGGGATATGGGAACGGGATACGGGAACGAGATAAGGGAACGGGATACGAGAACGGGATACAGTTGCATGATACGGAAACGGGATACGGGAACGGGATACGGGAACGGGATACAGGAACCGGATACGGGAACGGGATACGGGAACGGGATACGGGAACGGGATACGGGAACGGGATACGGGAACGGGATACGGGAACGGGATACGGGAACGGGATACGGGAACGGGATACGGGAACGGGATACGGTATACTGGAATAGGATACGGAAACGGGATACGGGAACGGGATACGCGAACGGGATACGGGAACGGGATACGGGAACGGGATACGGCAACGAGAACGGGATACTGGAACGTGATAATGGAACGGGATACGGGAACGGGATACGGGAACGGGATACGGGAAAGGGATACGGGAACGGGATACGGGAACGGGATACGGGAACGGGATACGGGAACGGGATACGGGAACGGGATACGGGAACGGGATACGGGAACGGGATACGGGAACGGGATACGGGAACGGGATACGGGAACGGGATACGGGAACGGGATACAAGAACGGGAACGGGATACTACATACGGACTACAGAATACGGAATACGGAATAAGGAATAAAGAATACCGAATACTGGATACGGAATACCGAATACTGAATACGGAATACGAGATACGGGAAACGGCTAGCATATATAAATTAGCTGGCTATATAAATTGCGCATCGCGCAATAAAGGCCATCTAGTCTCTATTATAAATCCTAAAAGATGACCCGCCGCCGCCGGAGTGACGCCCTAAATCGGTTCCTGTGCAGCCGTCTGATGAGTTATGAGGGTGATTTTTTCAGGACTTTTGGGTCCCGTGATTCAACAGGTCGTATCAAGTTTTGGTGACGATCCGACAGACGGTGCAGCGTCGGCACGTGCGCGCGTGCGCCATTCGTTTAACATGGGAAACGCGACATTGTGAAATCGCGAAAAATGGGCAAGTTTCGCCCGGTTCCCCGGCCGCTTGCTTGGCAAACGAGCATCGCAGCGATATGCGAGCAACACTATGTGATAGATAATCGATTGACCTTGCGTATAGGATGTCGTCCAGAGCGATGCGCGTGCCACGTGCAAAGTTGTGACCACTTTCATGAAAAAAAAGGCATATTCAGGATTTAAATTGGTGCTCGGAAACCGTTCGACGTAGAAGGCTGAACCGGGCACCATTTTGCAGGCGCAGCGACCGTCTTCAAATTATATGTGTTACTCAAAGCTGTGTGACTAATATTTTGGAGTTGAAGTTGAAATGCAATATTTTCGGACCAATTAATGCTTCACACCGCCGTAACACCCAAAACGAGGACAAACTTGACCGGCAAATTTACACAGACGGATAGCGCCGTTCTTGCTGACCTATACCCACCCAAAATATTATGTAAATCGCTCATAGGTAACTTATGCTGAAGTCAAACGTAAACGATTACCGACGCTAACGTTGCAAAATAATTGCGTCGAATAAAATATCATCGGTTAAGTTTTCCCAACACTGACACTGCCGCAGTCAAATTCATCAATGAGCGCATGACTAGCTGACGTCGCACCTCCCTCCCGGGGAGATTTTGTTGAAGCCGGTTGACATATTTCAGGCATGTAAACCGCTAAGATGTTTTGGCAGAGACTGCGACACGAGAACGAGATACGGTAAGAAGATATGGGAACGAAATACGCCAACAAGATACGGAAACTGGGTACGAGAAAGGGATGCTGGAACGAAATACGGGAACAGGATACGGGAATGAGATACGGGAACGGGATACGGGAACAGGATACGGGAGCGGGATACGGGAGCGGGATACGGGAGCGGGATACGGGAGCGGGAAACGGGAACGGGATACGGGAACGGGATACAGGAACGGGATACGGGAACGGGATCGGGATACGGGAACGGGATACGGAAACGGGATAGGGTAACGGGATACATACGGAAACGGGATACGGGAACGGGATACGGGAGCGGGATACGGGAACGGGATACGGGAACGGGATACGGGAACGGGATACGGGAACGGGATACGGGAACGGGATACGGGAACGGGATACGGGAACGGGAACGGGAACGGGAACGGGATACGGGAACGGGATACGGGAACGGGATACGGGAACGGGATACGGGAACGTGATACGGGAGCGTGATACAGGAACGTGATACGGGAACGTGATACGGGAATGGGATACGGAAACAAGATACGGAAACGGGTTACGGGAACGAGATACGGGAACGGGGACTGTAGTGGGAACGCGATACGGGATACTGGAACGGGATACGGCAACGGGATACAGGAATTGGATACGGGAATGGGATACGGGAATGGGATACGGTAATGGGATACGGGAATGGGATACGGGAATGGGATACGGGAATGGGATACGGGAATGGGATACGGGAATGGGATACGGGAATGGGATACGGGAATGGGATACGGGAATGGGATACGGGAATGGGATACGTAAATGGGATACGGGAATGGGATACGGGAATGGGATACGGGAATGGGATACGGGAATGGGATACGGGAATGGGATACGGGAATGGGATACGGGAATGGGATACGGGAATGGGATACGGGAATGGGATACGGGAATGGGATACGGGAATGGGATGCGGGAATGCGATACGGGAATGCGATACGGGAATGCGATACGGGAATGGGATACGGAAATGGGAGACGGGAAAGGGAGACGGGAATGGGTTACGCGAATGGGATAGGGGAATGGGATGCGGGAATGGGATACGAGAATGGGATACGAAAACATGATAAGGGATACGGGAACGGGATACGGGAACGGAAAACGGGGACGGAATACGGGAACAGAATACGGGAACGCGATACGAGAACGGGATACGGGAACGGGATACGGGAACGGGATACGGGAACGGGATAGGTTAACGGGATACATACGGAAACGGGATACGGGAACGGGATACGGGAACGGTGTACGAGATACGGGAATGAGATACGGGAGCGGGATTCGGGAGCCGAATACGGGAACGGGATACGGGAACGGGATACGGGAACGGGATACGGGAACGGGATACGGGAAAGGGATACGGGAACGGTATACGGGAACGGGACGGGAACGTGGTACGGGAATGGGAACGGGATACGGGAACGGGATACGGGAACGGGATACGGGAACGGGATACGGGAACGGGATACGGGAACGAGATACAGGAACGGGATACAGGAACGGGATACGGGAGCGTGATACAGGAACGTGATACGGGAACGTGATACGGGAATGGGA
The DNA here is from genome assembly GCA_036785665.1 of Chirona hameri. Classification (NCBI taxonomy): domain Eukaryota; kingdom Metazoa; phylum Arthropoda; class Thecostraca; order Balanomorpha; family Balanidae; genus Chirona; species Chirona hameri. The sequence continues at coordinate 13,492 of JAXIVJ010001883.1, read as the reverse complement.
TACGGAAACAAGATACGGAAACGGGATACGAGAACGGGGACTGTAGTGGGAACGCGATACGGGATACTGGAACGGGATACGGCAACGGGATACGGGAATGGGATACGGGAATGGGATACGGGAATGGGATATGGGAATGGGATACGGGAATGGGATACGGGAATGGGATACGGGAATGGGATACGGGAATGGGATACGGGAATGGGATACGGGAATGGGATACGGGAATGGGATACGGGAATGGGATACGGGAATGGGATACGGGAATGGGATACGGGAATGGGATACGGGAATGGGATACGGGAATGGGATACGGGAATGGGATACGGGAATGGGATACGGGAATGGGATACGGGAATGGGATACGGGAATGGGATACGGGAATGGGATACGTGAATGGGATACGGGAACAGGATACGGGAATGGGATACGGGAATGGGATACGGGAATGGGAGACGGGAATGGGATACGGGAATGGGATACGGGAATGGGATACGGGAATGGGATACGGGAATGGGATACGGGAATGGGATACGGGAACGGTATACGTGAACGGGATACGGGAACATGATATGGGATACGGGAACGGGATACGGGAACGGAATACGGGAACGAAATACGGAAACGGAATACGGGAACGGAATACGGGAGCGGAATACGGGAACGGGAACGGGATACGGTGAACGGGATACGGGAACGGGATACGGAAACGGGATACGGGAACGGGATACGGGAACGGGATACGGGAACGGGATACGGGAACGGGATACAGGAATGGGATACGGGAATGGGATACGGGAATGGGATACGGGAACGGGATACGGGAACGGGATACGGTTACAGGATACGGAAACGGGATACGGGATACGGGATACGGGATACGGGAACGGGATAAGGGAGCGGGATACGGGAACGGGATACGGGAACGGGATACGGGAACGGGATACGGGAACGGGATACGGGAACGGGATACGGGAACGGGATACGGGAACGGGATACGGGAACGGGGTACGGGAACGGGGAACGGGATACGGGAACGGGATACGGAAACGGGATACGGGCACGGGGACTGGAGTGGGAACGCGATACGGGATACTGGAACGGGATACGGCAACGGGATACGGCAATGGGATACGGAAATGGGATACGTGAATGGGATACGGGAATGGGATACGGGAATGGGATACGGGAATGGGATACGGGAATGGGATACGGGAATGGGATACGGGAATGGGATACGTGAATGGGATACGGGAACAGGATACGGGAATGGGATACGGGAATGGGATACGGGAATGGGAGACGGGAATGGGATACGGGAATGGGATACGGGAATGGGATACGGGAATGGGATACGGGAATGGGATACGGGAATGGGATACGGGAATGGGATACGGGAATGGGATACGGGAACGGTATACGTGAACGGGATACGGGAACATGATATGGGATACGGGAACGGGATACGGGAACGGAATACAGGAACGAAATACGGAAACGGAATACGGGAACGGAATACGGGAGCGGAATACGGGAACGGGAACGGGATACGGTGAACGGGATACGGGAACGGGATACGGAAACGGGATACGGGAACGGGATACGGGAACGGGATACGGGAACGGGATACGGGAACGGGATACGGGAATGGGATACGGGAATGGGATACGGGAATGGGATACGGGAACGGGATACGGGAACGGGATACGGTTACAGGATACGGAAACGGGATACGGGATACGGGATACGGGATACGGGAACGGGATAAGGGAGCGGGATACGGGAACGGGATACGGGAACGGGATACGGGAACGGGATACGGGAACGGGATACGGGAACGGGATACGGGAACGGGATACGGGAACGGGATACGGGAACGGGATACGGGAACGGGGTACGGGAACGGGGAACGGGATACGGGAACGGGATACGGAAACGGGATACGGGCACGGGGACTGGAGTGGGAACGCGATACGGGATACTGGAACGGGATACGGCAACGGGATACGGGAATGGGATACGGAAATGGGATACGTGAATGGGATACGGGAATGGGATACGGGAATGGGATACGGGAATGGGATACGGGAATGGGATACGGGAATGGGATACGGGAATGGAATACAGAAACAAGATACGGCAACGGGATACGGAAACGAGGACTGGAGTGGGAGCGCGATACGGGATATTGGAACGGGATACGGCAACGGGATACGGGAATGGGATACGGGAATAGGATACGGGAATGGGATACGGGAACAGGATATGGGATACGGGAACGGAATACGGGAACGGGATACGGGAACGGGATACGGGAACGGGGTACGGGAACGTGATACTGGAACGGGATACGGGAACGGGATACGGGAACGGGATACAGGAACGCGATACGGGAGCGTCATACAGGTACGTGATACGGGAACGTGATACGGGAATGGGATACGGAAACAAGATACGGAAACGGGATACGGGAACGGGGACTGGAGTGGGAAGGCGATACGGGATACTGGAACGGGATACGGCAACGGGATACGGGAATGGGATACGGGAATGGGATACGGGAATGGGATACGGGAATGGGATACGGGAATGGGATACGGGAATGGGATACGTGAATGGGATACGGGAATGGTATACGGGAATGGGATACGGGAATGGGATACGTGAATGTGATACGGGAATGGGATACGGTAATGGGATACGGGAATGGGATACGGGAATGGGATACGGGAATTGGATAGGGAATGGGATACGGGAATGGGATACGAGAATGGGATACGGGAACATGATATGGGATACGGGAACGGGATACGGAAACGAAATACGGGAACGGAATACGGGAACGGAATACGGGAACGGAATACGGGAACGGAATACGGGAACGGAATACGGGAACGGGATACGAGAACGGGATACGAGAACGAGATACGGGAACGGGATACGGGAACGGGATACGGGAACTAGATACGGGAACGGGATACGGGAACTTGATACGGGAACAGGATACGGGAACGGGATACGGGAACGGGATACGGGAACGGGATACGGGAACTTGATACGGGAACAGGATACGGGAACGGGATAAGGGAACGGCATACGGGAGACGGGAACGGGATACGGGAATGGGATACGGGAATGGGATACGGGAATGGGATACGGGAACGGGATACGGGAAAGGGATACGGGAACGGGATACGGGGCACGATAACTGGATACGGGAACGGGATACGAGAACGGGATACGGGAACGGGATACGGGAACGGGATACGGGATACGGGAAACGGAAACGGCATACGGGAATGGGATACAAAATACGGGATACGGGAACGGGATACGGGAACGGGATACAGGAACGGGATACAGGAACGGGATACAGGAACGGGATACGAGAACGGGAAACGGGAACGGGATACGGGAACGGGATACAGTTACAGGATAAGGGAACGGGATACGGGAACGGGATACGGGAACGGGATACGGGAACGGGATACGGGAACGGGATACGGGAACGGGATACGGGAACGGGATACGGGAACGGGATACGGGAACGGGATACGGGAACGGGATACGGGTTACGGAAACGGCATACGGGAATGGGATACGGGATACGGGATACGGGATACGGGATACGGGATACGGGAACAGGGAACAGGATACGGCAACGGGGTACGGAATCTGGATACGGGAGCTGATTAAGGTATTCGGTAACGGTATACGGGATACATGAATGGGATACCGGAACGGGATAGCGGAACGGGATACCGGAACGGGATACGGGAACTGGATACGGGAATAGGGAACGGGATACAGGCACGGGATACTGGAACGGGATACGGGAACGGGATACGACAACGGGATACGGGAACGGGATACGGGAACGGGATACGGGAACGGAATACGGGAACGGGTTACGGGAACGGGATACGGGAACGGGATACGGGAACGGGATACGGGAACGGGATACGGGAACGGGATACGGGATACGGGATACGGGAACGGGATACGGGAACGGGATACGGGAACGGGAACTGGATACGTAATACGGAATTTGGTATACGGAATACGGAATACGAGATACGGTATACGGAATACGAGATACGGAATATGGAATACGAGATACGGAATACGGAATACGGAATAATGAATACGGAATACGGAATACGGGACACTAGAAACGGCTAGCATATATACATAAGCTGGCTATATAAATTGCGCATCGCGCAATAAAGGCCATCTAGTAAATCCTAAAAGATGACCCGCCACCGCCGCCGGAGTGACGCCCTAAATCGGTTCCTGTGCAGCCGTCTGACGAGTTATGAGGGTGATTTTTTCAGCACTTTTGGGTTCCGTGATTCAACAGGTCGTATCAAGTTTTGGTGTCGATCCCACCCACGGTGCGGCGTGGGCACGTGCGCGCGTGCGCCATTCGTTTAACATGGGAAACGCGACATTGTGAAATCGCGAAAAACGGCCAAGTTTCGCGCGGTTCCCCGGCCGCTTGCTCGGCAACCGAGAGTCGCAGCGATATGCGAGCAACACTATGTGATAGATAATCGATTGTCCTTGCGTATAGGATGTCGTCCAGAGCGATGCACGTGCCACGTACAAAGTTGTGACCACTTTCATGATAAAATTGTCATATTCAGGATTTAAATTGGTGCTCGGAAACCGTTCGACGTAGAAGGCTGAACCGGGCACCATTTTGCAGGCGCAGCGACCGTCTTCAAATTATATGTGTTACTCAAAGCTGTGTGACTAATATTTTGGCGTTGAATTTGAAATGCAATATTTTTGGACCATTTAATGCTTCACACCGCCGTAACACCCAAAACGAGGACAAACTTGTCCGGCAAATTTATACAGACGGATAGCGCCGTTCTTGCTGACCTATATCCACCCAAAATATTATGTAAATCGCTCATAGGTAACTTATGCTGAAATCAAACGTAAACGATTACCGACGCTAACGTTGCGAAATAATTGCGTCGAATAAAATAGCATCGTTTAAGTTTGCCCAAGACTGACACTGCCGCAGTCAAATTCATCAATGAGCGCATGACTAGCTGACGTCGCACCTCCCTCCCGGGGAGTTTTTTGTTGAAGCCAGTTGACATATTTCAGGCATGTAAACTGCTAAAATGTTTTGGCAGAGAATGCGACACGGGAACGAGATACGGTAAGAAGATATGGGAACGAAATACGGCAACAAGATGCGGAAACTGGGTACGAGAAAGGGATGCTGGAACGAGATACGGGAACAGGATACGGGAATGAGCGGGAGCGGGATACGGGAGCGGGATACGGGAGCGGGATACGGGAGCGGGATACGGGAGCGGGATACGGGAGCGGGATACGGGAGCGGGATACAGGAGCGGGATAAGGGAGCGGGATACGGTAACGGGATACGAGAATGGGATACGGTAACGGTATATGGGAACATGATACGGGAGCGGGATATGGGAACGGATACGGGAACGGATACAGGAACGGAAACGGGCACGGATACGGCAACGGATACGGCAACGGATACGGCAACGGATACGGGAACGGATACGGGAACGGATACGGGAACGGATACGGGAACGGATACGGGATACGGGATACGGGATACGGGATACGGGATACGGGATACGGGAACGGGGTACGGGATACGGGAACGGGATACGGGAACGGGATACGGGAACGGGATACGAGAACGGGATACGGTAATGGGATACGGGAACGGGATACTGGAACGGGATACGGGAACGGGATACGGTAACGGGATATGGTAACGGGATACGGTAACGGGATACAAGAACGGGATACGTGATACGGGAACCGGATATGGGAACGGGTTACGGGAACGGGATACGGAAACTGGATACGGGAGCTGATTAAGGGATACGGTAACGGTATACGGGATACATGAACGGGATACGAGAACGGGATACGGGAACGGGATACGCGAACGAGATACGGGAACGGGATACGGGAACGGGATACGGGAACGGGATACGGGAACGGGATACGGGAACGAGATACGGGAACGGGATACGGGAACGGGATACGGGAACGGGATACGGGAACGGGATACGGGAACGGGATACGGGAGCTGGATACGGAAACAGGGAACGGGATACGGGCACGGAATACGGGTACGGGATACGGGAAACGGGATACGGGAACGGGATAGGGGATACGGGAACGGGTTAAGGGAACGGGATACGGAAACTGGATACGGGAGCTGATTAAGGGATACGGTAACGGTATACGGGATACATGAACGGGATACGGGAACGGGATACGGGAACGGGATACGGGAACGGGATACGGGAACGGGATACGGGAACGGAATACGGGCACGGGATACGGGAACGGGATACGGGAACGGGATACGGGAACGGGATACGGGAACGGGATACGGGAACGGGATACGGGATATGGGATACGGGAACGGGAACGGGATACGGGAACGGGATACGGGAACGGGATACGGGAACTGGATAAGGAAACAGGTAACGGGATACGGGCACGGAATACGGGTACGGGAAACGGATTCGGGAACGGGATAGGGGATACGGGAACGGGTTAAGGGAACGGATACGGAAACTGGATACGGGAGCTGATTAAGGGATACGGTAACGGTATACGGGATACATGAACGGGATACGGGAACGGGATACGGGAACGGGATACGGGAACGGGATACGGGAACGGGATACGGGAACGGGAACGGGATACGGGAACGGGATACGGGAACGGGATACGGGAACGGGATACGGGAACGGGATACGGGAACGGGATACGGGAATGGGATACGGGATACTGGAACGGGAACGGGATACGGGAACTGGATACGGAAACAGGGAACGGGATACGGGCACGGAATACGGGTACGGGATACCGGCACGGGATACGGGAACGGGATACGGGAACGGGATACGGGAACGGGATACGGGAACGGGATCGGGAACGGGATACGGGATACGGGAACGGAATACGGGATACGGGATACGATAACGGAATACGGGAACAGGATACGGGAAAGGGATACGAGAACGGGATACGAGAACGGGATACGGGAACGGGATATGGCAACGGGATACGGGAAAGGGATACGGGAACGGAATACGGGAGACGGGATACGATAACGGAATACGGGAACAGGATACGGGAACGGGATACGAGAACGGGATACGGGAACGGGATATGGCAACGGGATACGGGAAAGCGATACGGGAAAGGGATACGGGAAAGGGATTCGGAAAAGGGATACGGGAAAGAGATACGGGAAAGGGATACGGGAAAGGGATACGGAAAGGGATACGGGAAAGGGATACGGGAAAGAGATAAGGTAAAGGGATACGGAAAAGGGATACGGGAAAGGGATAAGGGAAAGAGATACGGGAAAGGGATACGGGAAAGGCATACGGGAAAGGCATACGAGAAAGGGATACGGGAAAGGGATACGGGAAAGGGATACAGAAAGGAATACGGGAAAGGGATACGGGAAAGGGATACGGGAAAGGGATACGGGAAAGGGATACGGGAAAGGGATACTGGAAAGGGATACGGATACGGAAACGGGATACGCGAACGTGATACGCGAACGGGATACGCGAACGGGATACGGAAACGGGATACGGAATCGGATACGGAATCGGATACGGGATACGGGAACAGGATACGGGAAAGGGATACGGGATCGGGATACGGGAACGGGAAATGGGAACGGGGTACGGGAACGTGACACGGGAACGTGATACGGGAACGTGATACGGGAACGTGATACGGGAACGTGATACGGGAACGTGATACGGGAATGTGATACGGGAACGAGATACGGGGACGGGATACGGGAACTGGATACGGGAACGGGGTACGGGATACGGGAACAGGATACGGGAACGGGATACGGGAACGGGATACGGAACGGGAACGGGATACGGAACGGGATAGGGGAACGGGATAGGGGAGAACGGGATACGGTTACGGGATACGGGATACGGGAACAGTATACGGGAACGGGATACGGGAACGGGATACGGGAACGGAATACGGGAACGGGATACGGGAACGGGATACGGGAACGGGATACGGGAACGCGATACGGGAACGGGATATGGGAACGGGATACGGGCACGGGATACGGGAACGGGATACGGGAACGGGATACGGGAACGGGATACGGGAACGGGATACGGGAACAGGATACGGGAACGGGATACGGGAAAGGGATACAAGAACGGGAACGGGATACGGAATATGGAATACGGAATAGGGAATACGGAATACGGACAACGGAATAAGGAATACGGGACACTGGAAACGGCTAGCATATATAAATTAGCTGGCTATATAAATTGCGCATCGCGCAATACAGGCCCTCTAGTATGTCTTAAAACTTGTTTTGTTGCGAGGAATTCGATTGTGCTTAAATATGGCCCGATCGCCAATGGCAACATTTGAATTCATTTTAATTTGAATGTCGAATAGCAACTTCATAACTTCCTTCTCGGTGTAAAGAAAGCCCGAAAATGTCTCAGCTTGCTTTATAATCATCAACGATCGCGCAATTATTTGAATACCAATGAATTCCTATCTTCAAGACAAGTTCAAAGATATATAACATCGCCGCGTAGGTCAAATTTGGAATGGTGACATTGCGCCGTGACCTTGACCTTAGGTCAAGGTCATCGAATGTCAGAAGGAAGTCATGCTGCACAGCATGCAACGCATCTTGCGGTATGATTTTTACCATATGCCGCATATGGTAAAAAATCATACCGCACTCGGCCGGCATAAATTTTCAAGACCTCTGTGCTTTCTTTATTTTTTTACCTCGACCTTCGGCCTCGTTCAAAAATCAAGAAAGCACCTCGATCTTGGAAATGTATTTACACCGGCCTCATGCAGTATCATATACTCCAGAAAAGTTTGGGGGGCGGGCTGAGCTGGGAAAAATCGCTTAAAGGGAATGTTTCACCTTTGTATTAGTTTTAAACTGATATAGACATTATCTTGGGACGTTATTGAAATGTCTAAATTACTAAGGTCATTTTTGCCAAAACTTAGCCGTTTTTAAACAATTTAATTTACTATTTGCAAAATGACTCCAGGCTGGTGCAGCCGCTGATTGGCTGATAGTCACTTTTTGTCAGCCAATCCCACTTTGTCAGCCAATCAGCAGCGGTCTATAGCTCAATAATAACGTAATTCGCCCAAATCTAAAAACTTAATTTGTATAAAGTTAAGTGACTTTTCGAGTGAAAAATATCACCATCGTTTTCAGTAGCACTTCCTTCATATTTTCTACTATACCAACGTATATTTGAAAACTTTCAGAAAGGTAAAACATTCCCTTTAAAGTAACATAAAAATCCACAAAATACATTTATCCCCGGATTTTACCCACTCCTCGTCCTAGTTGGGGGGAGGGGCTTCAGTCCCCCCCCCCCCCCCAACTGAATAGGATCATACACCCCTGATACAAAATTATGCTATGTTTGTGCCCCATGCTCACCTTTTGCGTCATCTAAACGCGCCCGCCGACATTGAGAGCTCCTCATTTGAGTAGCGTCAAAGGCGGATCCAGCCGCCAGGTAGGGGTATCGGGGCAAATCACTTTCTAATGCACGTCTAATGCAGATCACATCATGCGTTTTTACTGTTTGGGGGGCAGAACTTGTCGCATCATACGTCCTGCCGTTTGTGGCTTTATAACTTTTGGAGGGGACCATGACCCCGTTGCCCCCTGGATCCGCGCCTGAGTAGTGTGCGGCTAATCGATTGAAAATATCAGTTGAGTAGGTCATGTCGAGCCGCTCTTCCTCAAGCTAAGAGTATTCTTCATAATTTAGTAGTTTTGAGTAGCGTGCGGGTATCAATGTCAATCTCAACTCAGTAGGATATCTTGGCGAGCCTCTCCTTATCAAACGAAAAGCTAATCTCTCGGTTTTTCTTTGAGGACCCGCAAAGTCTTCAGGGGGAAAGGATGAAGGGAAAGGACAGGGCTTCAAACGATAGGTTAAGTTAAACTTATAAAACCGTTTTGGCAGTGCGACTCCGCAGCCCTGCCTACAACCATACAGGAAATATTTCCTTGCATTCCACCGGATGAGCAGAATTTTAACGGAATTGACGGTAATAAATTTTTGATCAATTTGAAAAATCCCCCCCCAAAAAAAGGAAAAAAAAGGAGATAAACGTAATTTTAAGAGGACTTCAATAAACACAAATTTATTAAGCAAATTAGTGGACGCGGGCCCAACCGGAAGACTTTCTTTTCACGGCATCATCCTAAAATTATGGAGACATACTGTAGGGACTGAGAAAGTGCACGCTGACTGAGGAGGCGCCTGCACTCTCGCCAAAGATGGTTAGCGAGTCCGGGTTGCCACCGAAGGAGGCGATGTTGTCCTGAAGCCATTTTAGTGCCAGTGACTGGTCAAACAGACCAACGTTGCCTGGTGCTTCGGGGGTACCCAGGTAAAGAAAGCCGAATGCACCGACCCTATACTGCATCGAAGCCACGATCAGGTTGGATTCCACGGAGAGGATATCGGCGTCGTATACTTCTAGTGTCGATGTACCCGACATGAAGCCTCCGCCGTAGATCCAAACCAGGACTTCGGAGCGGGGCGCCACCGGCTGGCGAAACGCAGATGGCACCCAAATGTTCAGGTAGAGACAGTCCTCAGAGAGGGGTGTGTTGGGGTTCCACATCTCTTCACCGCGAAAACCGGGAAAGTAGTTGAAAGATTCCTGTGGGCAGGAATTGGGCAGGCGTGTGGCGTTGTAGACACCATGCCACGGCGCCACTGGCAGCGGCTTCTTGAAGCGCCGCTCTCCGACGGGCGGCGTGGCGAACGGAATGCCGTAGAACACGTCGAGGCTCTTGCCGAACACCTGCTTGCGGAAACCACGCACCAGCCCATCGCGCGTCTCGACCACCAGCGGGTCGTGCATGAAGGGGGGCAGGTGGCCGCGAGGCTGCCGGCGGCACCGCTC
>JAXIVJ010001882.1:67500-123651 GCA_036785665.1 Chirona hameri | reverse complement strand
GCGCCGGTTAGTGCAGGCTCCTTCGCTGTTGTTTAGTGTTCGCCGGATCCAAGAGCTCATTGAGACCCGGCAAACAGTGGCCCAGAGGCAAACACACCCCTGACATGTGTTTATTTACCGACGCAGAGAGTTGCCAAGATCATTAGCGTTTGTAATTGAAGGCCAAAATAGTAAAGAACTTAATCATTGAACATTGAACGCACGTCAGCCAAAATTAATCATTTACCATGCCATTATCAGTACCATCTTTACCAGAGCATCCACGTAACCGAACATGGAAATAAACAAGGCTTCTTTTTATAAACAATGATCTCTGTTTTGAAAACAAACTTTCTTGGCCCTTGTGTCTTGTATAAGAGGGAATGCATCCGAGAGAGCTAAATGAGCGAAGTAGTGTAAACTTCCAGGACCACGGGCGCAACAGTGTTATTTGTTATAATGTACTGTGTTATTAACAATGTGATTTGCTGTTATGTACTGTGTTATTAACAGTGTTATTTGTTGTTATGTACTGTGTTATTAACAGTGTTATTTGTTGTTATGTACTGTGTTATTAACAGTGTATTTGTTGTTATGTACTGTGTTATTAACAGTGTTATTTGTTGTTATGTACTGTGTTATTAACAGCGTATTTGTTGTTATGTACTGTGTTATAAACAGTGTTATTTGTTGTTATGTACTGTGTTATTAACAGTGTTATTTGTTGTTATGTACTGTGTTATTAACAGTGTATTTGTTGTTATGTACTGTGTTATTAACAGTGCTATTTGTTGTTATGTACTGTGTTATTAACAGTGTTATTTGTTGTTATGTACTGTGTTATTAACAGTGCTATTTGTTGTTATGTACTGTGTTATTAACAGTGTTATTTGTTGTTATGTACTGTGTTATTAACAGTGTATTTGTTGTTATGTACTGTGTTATTAACAGTGTATTTGTTGTTATGTACGGTGTTATAAACAGTGTTACTTGTTGTTATGTACTGTGTTATTAACAGCGTTATTTGTTGTTATGTACTGTGTTATTAACAGTGTATTTGTTGTTATGTACTGTGTTATTAACAGTGCTATTTGTTGTTATGTACTGTGTTATTAACAGTGTTATTTGTTGTTATGTACTGTGTTATTAACAGTGCTATTTGTTGTTATGTACTGTGTTATTAACAGTGTTATTTGTTGTTATGTACTGTGTTATTAACAGTGTATTTGTTGTTATGTACTGTGTTATTAATAGTGTTATTTGTTGTTATTTACTGTGTTATTAACAGTGTTATTTGTTGTTATTGCATATACGTAGTTGTTATGTACATACGTAGTTGTTATGTACATACGTAGTTGTTATGTACATACGTAGTTATGTTGCATACGTAGGTATTGCGATCGCATGTATTTTAACGCCGATATTTATGTCTCTTACAGAACTGCTTCCGAGTAGACAGTGAAGATGCTGTCGGCACCATCCTAGCCACTCGAGGAACATTAGCAGAGTTTAGGAGAAGATAGAATACACTTGATATTTAACAGGGAATATCTTGAGGGATATTTTAACTGCGTTGCTTTTCTTGTTATCTATAATGGCTACTTCCGGCCATGTTTCAAAGTTTGTTTTCTGTGCCGGTAATCAGCTATGCATATTCAGGGCCTCGAGGATGCTTAAACTTTGTGAGAAGATTTTGAGATTTTAAGAACATTTATGGACGTTATCCGATGCTGGAATTCATTGCACCTTAATCTGGTAGCCAGCTTAATGTTTATGTATTTTGCATTTACATATCTAGGCTACATATCATATCTGGACCATATTACATCTGAGTTATATTCATGCATACACAACGGAATATAATTTCGAACTATAGACATGCTAGCAAATAGCGAGATCTATATGTCGGGCTTGATTACCAGAAAGCTGTGTATATGTGCATTGTTCAATACATAGCAGGCATTGTACTGAAGTGGATATATGCTTTGTTTATATTTATTATACTATGTGTCGAGTCAACAATATAAATACCACCATTTAGAGAAATGGTCAAGGTTTAAAATGCACAATAGTGAAGTAAACTAAATACCAAATAAACGAGAAGTTTTGGGATATCTAATGGTGCTGCACACGGCAATCATAAGTTCCATCATATGCTCTGCGTGCTTAATGAAATTACGCACCGCTTTCGCGTGTTTTTTAGAAGTGCAACAGTAATCGGGAAACAAGTAAGCGTTGAAGCGCTTTAACATATATTAATCACTCTTAGGGCCATACCAAATATTCCTATCACACAATGTTTACCTGCGTTCGGAGGCACTGCGAAGATATTCTGTGCGGGTTGATCGAGCGGGCGTATGCACAGAGATGGAACGCAGTAAAACGGGAGACTCGAACATAGGCGTAGGGAGGGGTGCTGGGGGCATGGCCCCACGTTTTGTTCATAGTTTTTGCTTAAATCTTGCTTTACTAATGAGAAAAAATAGTGAGAAAAGGTACATTAAAGGAAATAGTTCACCTTGGAAATTTTTTACCCAACACGATTTGATTATATTTTTTAATACAATTTCTTTTTATATTGTCAAAAATGGCCTTATATCGCGCCGATTCAGGACAGAAGGCGGTACATTTTAATTGCTTATCAAAACTATATGCATACTCTCTGAGTCAGAGTCCTGACGTCACGCGAATGTAAACAATGGTTCAGCCAATCAGATTCGAAAGTAGTCGCGTAAAGATAGACTCGCATTGGAGATGTGCCAACCGGTGGCCGGCGATCGCTTGTTAGTACCAGCTGCAAGCTGATTGGCTGATGGTATAGCCTCTGCCCGGTCTAGAACCAGTACAACATTCTTTCGCCAGCACCGCATTCCTTTGCCAAAAACTCAAATATATTCGGCTGGAGAGTATTTTCCGTCAAGAAAACTTGCAGATAGGGGTTTCCCAACACGGGCTACACAACTGCTATCTCAGTTTACCACTAATGTTGAGGGTGAACTATTTCCTTTAAGACGAGAAGTTTCCAATCTGCAAAGAAAGCTTGCATACAGGGGGGGGGGGTTCTCTCAGGACGGGGTCAAAGTTTAACAGCATCCCCCACACGTCTCATGATGTTCCTATGTTTCTGGACTCGAATTTAGCCCGGGTAGGCTGCGAGGAAAGCATCATGCTGAAGACATCCGTCCAGAAAAAGCGTGGTTTAGATGCCAGATCAGGAACTTTGCTGCACTCAATCGACCCGCACTCTTTGAAATCCCCCAGGGGCGGATCCAGGATTTTCATTGACAGGGGGACTGCATTCCCAGTGGGGCCCATTTTTTGGCACCTGAGGGGGGGGGGGGCGCCAGCGTCTGGTCGTCATCGCAATGAGTCGTTGAGCGGGGGGGGGGGGGGGGGGAGTAGTGTCGGGTCGTCAGAGCGAAATATTGTTGACCGGGGGGCGGGAGTTCTTGGTGCGAAAATAGTAGTTGACAAAGGAGAGAAGTTTGTCCTTATCACCTCCCCCGTGCCCCGCTGCTGCGGGTGCTAGGTGTTCAGCTGGGGGAAGAGCATGCCCCCTCGTTATTTTACCAACCAATAACCGCAGCGAGACGCGCAAGGCGGCATTCGAAAGCTCTCAATGAGACACATCTAAAACTTACGCAAAATTATCCAAATAAGGTCACATGTCAGGTCACCGTCAGGTCAAAGGTCAAAATTGAGGGAATTGAGTTTTTGGGCAATACTCTCCATCCGAAGCCTTAGATTGTGACTATTATCGCACAAAGTGCTCTCAAAGGTATAATGCATATCCCGCATAAGCAAAAGTGAAATTGTAAGCAAAGGTCAAGGTCGTGTCACAAAAGGTCACTATTGGCAAGAGGTCTCCGAAAGCCATGCTACACATTTTTTATGGGTTAGTTTACACGTATAATTCGATAGTAGCGGCCATGTTCACAACCTGACCCCATATAATGGCCCTCAGGTCAAGGTCAGGTCACATAAGGTCAACATTTGAAATTGATATCTCTAAATAAAAGGGCATGTTTCTAGACCAGTTTTGTCTCAGAAATATAGCACTGGCATTTATTTGTCTGTATCTGGTCACTAGAAGCCAAAAACGTCACTTAAAAAAATGACGTCATGAGTTACCTAAACTTAGGAAGCCATGTCAGTCAAAAATAAAGATATTGCTTTGAAATTTGGCGTGGGTATCATCCATACTTTGTGCTCCAATAAATATATTCCTTTTTTTAATATTTTTTTTAATGTTTTTTTCAATGAAAAATCAGTTTATTTTTATTGGAGGGTTAAAAACCCAAATTACGTAAATCCGAGATAGCCATTTTGAAGACAATAACATTGCCTCTCTTTTGACGTTTTTATTTGCATTTGCATCAAAACTCGATGTTCTACAATTTGTCAAACATTTATCGTTTTTCCACCTAAATGGCATGCCATGACGTCAATAAAGCGTCATTATTTCCCAAAGTACTGCATCGATTTCATCGAAATTTGGTAAGAAGACGTATAATTGATTCAGCATAAGGTACCTACTGAAAGTGTCACTTCGATATCTATCACATTGTTCAAGCTATTGAGGAAATCGGGAGAGGGCATATTTGCTGGGCGCTGGCTAATTATCACTTATTGCAGCCAATGCAGGAACGGGCGGGGAGGGGGATACTGGTATTAAATGCCCCCCCATGTTCCTGAGGCAGGGGGAATTAGCCCCTAATGCCCCCCCCTGGATCCGCCAGTGGCCGTTGTCATGTGGTGCGACAAGGTTTTGGAAAAATTGCAGTGTCGCGCCAAAATAACTCATTATTATAAACACTTAAACCATTTTGACAGCGCTATGATTTGGTGGCGCCCTGCATGGGTTTGAGGGCGCCCTTCTTGGGTTTGGGCACTCTCCATGGGTTTGGGGCGCCCTTCATGAATTTGGGGGGCGCCCTTCTCAGATTCGGGGTGCACCTCATCGTGTTTGAGGGCGCACTTCCGAGTTTCGGGGCGCCCTTCCGAAGTTTGGGGTGTTTTTCGGGCATGGGGGCTCCCTCCCCGGAATTGGGAGCGTCCTCCATGGGATTGGGAGGTGCCTTCTATGGATTTTGGGGCGCCCTCCTCAGATTTGAGACGCCCTCCTCAGAGTCGGTGTGCATGCCTAATCGCGTTCGAGGGCGCGCTTCCAAGTTTCGAGGGCGCCCTTCCGAAGTTCTAAAGTTCGGGATGCTTTTGGGGCATCTGGGCGCACTCCCCGGAATTGGGGGCTCCCTCCATGGGTTTGTGTGCGCCTGCGGCGCCCAGATTGCGCCTTCGGCGCAAGCCGAAGCCGCGGGGCGCCAATATTCAATGGGGGGGGGGGGGGCTGCCAGCCCCGTTGCCCCCCCCCCCCCCTGGATCCGCCCCTGGAATCCCCACCACCCCCACCACCCATATCACAATACAATACTTTAAAATGCAGCTTAGGTTGGCGACAGACGTGGTCTGCAGGGCAATGCGATTAAATTTGGAGCCTTTCAATCGGATTTTAAATGCCCGAATAAGCATATCTAGTGATGGATTTGCTCGACTGGCGATGCCCGAAATGTGAGAGGCAAATGTCAGCTTAGCGTCGCGAACGATAGCGAAGTCTCTGATCTTGACACGTGCTCCAGTTTGGTTTCATTGATAACATAGTGTGCCTGGGCGGCCGTGCAGCCGAGGGCATGGGTGGAGGTTCCGACATGGGTGGAGGTTCCGACATGGGTGGAGGTTGCGACATGGGTGGAGGTTGCGACATGGGTGGAGGTTCCGACATGGGTGGAGGTTGCGACATGGGTGGAGGTTGCGACATGGGTGAAGGTTGCGACATGGGTGAAGGTTCCGACATGGGTGGGGGTTCCGACATGGGTGGAGGTTCCGACATGGGTGGAGGTTCCTACATGGGTGGAGGTTCCGACATGGGTGGAGGTTCCGACATGGGTGGAGGTTCCGACATGGGTGGAGGTTCCGACATGGGTGGAGGTTCCGACATGGGTAGAGGTTCCGATTCGGTTGGTGATGCGACTGCCTCACCAACTTTGTATTTGGATCTACGTGGTGTTCTGACCCACCAACTTATGCTGCATTTGAAGGCATTCTTATACTGGAAAACGGAATTTTCAGCTATCGATTCACTAAGTTGCGAGAAGGTAGTTCTTGAACTATAAACCCACCATTTTGCATCACCAGCTTTTTAGAAAGCTGGTGATGCCTGAGGTGCATCGTCAATGATTTACATTTGAAGGGATTCCGTTTGAGTCTCCATCTGACTAACCAGGTGAACAGAAGAACGAGATGACACTGCAGCAGTAGCCCATCAGCAAGTGACTCAGTTTATATACATATGTCATGACTTTGCACAATAGTTTTAATGCTATTTTATTACTTTAGATACGTAAATACATCGGAACTTAAAATATCAAATCTACAGCAGTGTAATGAAACCAGAATCTATCTTATGTTTGCCCTTAGATGCGCAAATCAACCGTGTTTACATACATCTCTTCGCAGTCACCAGTGTAAGAAGGTGATGTAATCACTGTTACCAGTGGCGTCGCCGAGCATTTTTGAGTGTGGGGGGAGAGGGAGACTGAAATCACGAGAAAAAATGTACCCCCATTTTTTGCGTGTATGGTAACAGCCTTTGCACTGGTAACAGCCTTTGCAGCATTTTGTATGTGGATTTCCATGTTATAATAGGTACTTGTTATTTAGCGCCGTCAAGCGGCGCGAATCTTTTTACGGGGTTTCCTGATAAAACCAAGAAATATAGGCGGTGGGCCATGTATAGGATAGGAAGCTAAAAATGCTATAATTTCAATTCAGCGTTACGAGGAACCGAATACGATGACGATTGCTTCGTTATGATGATGACCACCAATGTGACGCCGCGAAGCGGCGTGAAAATGTTAATTTTAGGTCGTGGAAAACGAAATTTTAATATTTGAACCAGACCGTGAGTGGAGCCAGCCTCAGGTAACCCCTTTTCCTGGTTACACATCTCGGTATGATTAAAAAATATTGAAATGAAGGTAGTTTTTCATATACATTAGACTCGGATAGTAAATCACGATGACCGGGGGCAGTCAGCGCTCAATAGTAGATATGATAATAATAACGGTATACCTATGAACCAAACTGTAACAAACAAGTAGTAACAGAGCAAATGGTTTGAAAGCAGCAAGGGGCAGAACGACGTTTCCGCGCATAAATGGTCCCTGTGGATCTGGAGGAGCCTGGGGGGAGATGGCTTGGGGAGATGGTCCTGGCCTGGTCCCCATTATTAGCTCTTCGGTCCAGCAAGTTGGGCACCGCTGGACCAGTTTCCGGGTGCCGATGTCCGCGTCTTTGCGTCTGCGTCGCCTCTTTTCGGAACTCGGCAGACTAGCTAAACATGTAGCCCGCTTGAAAGTTAATATTTTATGAAGGGAGTGGGCCCTGGTGGAATTAATTTTCCTTTCCAAATTTGCATAAGCAATTGCGAAACTTGAGTCATGCCGCGAAATGTCCACTGTTTGACTGTGGATAGCTGAGCTTTGACTGCTGCAGAGGTAATTTTTACGATAGATTGTTAACTTCTCCAGCAAAAAGTGGTGAGGGGGGTCAACCACCCCTCCTTCTGAGAGTAGTGGGTCGGGGGACCGTCTCCCCGACCCTTCCGTCGGCGACGCCCCTGTATGTTACGGATGAAATTTCCTTTGTTTTCCTTTCGGAGCCGCGGTGAAGGGAAAACAAAGGAAATTGCATCCTTAACTGACTGAGCCCATTTCCACGTCGCAGGGGTGTATGATCCTATTCAGTTGAGGGTGCTTCAGCCCCCCCCCCCCCACACACCTACACACACCTACACACACCCACACCCGCACCCGCACCCGCACCCGCACCCGCACCTGCACCCGCACCCGCACCCGCACCCGCACCCGCACCCGCACCCGCACCCGCACCCCCGCACCCAAGCACCCACGCACCCACACACCCACACACCCACACACCCACACACCCACACACCCACACACCCACCCACACGCCCACACGCCCACACGCCCACACGCCCACACGCCCACACGCCCACACGCCCACACGCCCACACGCCCACACGCCCACACGCCCACACGCCCACACGCACACACGCACACACGCCCACACGCCCACACGCCCACACGCCCACACGCCCACACGCCCACACGCCCACACGCCCACACGCCCACACGCCCACACGCCCACACGCCCACACGCCCACACGCCCACACGCCCACACGCCCACACGCCCACACGCCCACACGCCCACACGCCCACACGCCCACACGCCCACACGCCCACACGCCCACACGCCCACACGCCCACACGCCCACACGCCCACACGCCCACACGCCCACACGCCCACACGCCCACACGCCCACACGCCCACACGCCCACACGCCCACACGCCCACACGCCCACACGCCCACACGCCCCACACGCCCACACGCCACACACACACACACACACACACACACACACACACACACACACACACACACACACACACACACGCACGCACGTACGCACGCACGCACGCACGCACGCACGCACGCGTGCGCGCGCGCGCGCCCACACACACACACACACACACACACACACACACACACACACACACACACACACACACACACACACACACACACACACACACACACACACACACACACACACACACACACACACACACACACACACACACACGCACGCACGCACGCACGCACGCACGCACGCACGCACGCACGCACGCACGCACGCACGCACGCACGCACGCACGCACGCACGCGCACACACACACACACACACACACACACACACACACACACACACACACACACACACACACACACACACACACACCTACCCACACCTACCCACACCTACCCACGCCCACGCCCACGCCCACGCCCACGCCCACGCGCGCGCGCGCGTGTGTGTGTGTGTGTGACTCCTGTATGTGACTCCTGTCCATCACTCCTGTGTATGGCTCACTCCTGTGTATGTGTTGCCTTCTGCAGCAGATGGACGTGGACCGGGACGGCCTGGTGACGTTGGAGGAGCTGCACCGCTGGTGCGGACGGGACCCGGACTTCCTGCGATCGCTGCACATGCTGGACACGGTGCTGTGACTGGAGCGGTGGCCGGCGGGGCCGGGGGCGGCACCGGGCGGTCATGGGCAAATACAGGCACAGACACAGGCACAGACACAGGCACAGACGGAGGCACAGACGGAGGCTACGACACAGGCACAGACGGAGGCTACGGCAGCGGCCGGGTGCAAACAGGCAGAGGCTACAGCAGCGGCCGGGTGCGGACAGGCAGAGGCTACAACAGCGGCCGGGTGCGGACAGGCAGGACAGACAGAGGCCGCGTGTGCGGCGGATCAGTGTTGTATGGTCGGCTGTCCGGCGGGTGGGCAGCCTCACGATCTGGTGAGAGGTCACAGCTCTACAGAGAGAGGTCACAGCTCTACAGGGAGAGATCACAGCTCCTCTGGATGTCACAACTCCTCTCGATGTCACAGCTCCTCCAGATGTGACAGCTCTATCGTGGGAGGCTGTGGTTACGCGGAGACGGGTCACAGCTTCACGTCAGTGGTGGGGTGTGACTGCCTGGAGGGTGTGTCTGGTGACACGGCGCTATCTCGCAGCGCAGCGTCGGAGGGTCACCAGCATCACTGGCGTCACTGTCACCAGCATCACTGTCACCAGCGTCACCAGCATCACTGGTCACCAGCATCACCAGCAGCAGCTGACACCAGTATCCCAGCCCAGCAGCCGACGCTCCTCACCAGCCACAGAGCTGCGACAGCCGACAGCTCGGCAGGAGGCCGGCGTTCAGTGCGAACGGACGTCAGGTCCAGCAGAGAAACCGAGGTTTAGTGCTGGACCGAGATACGAGGAGCTGGAGTGAGGCAGTGGTGATGTGATGCTGATCAAGAGCCAGCTTCTCAGAGGCACAATCCAATCCGATTTTATCTACCGCGCGCGAGTAGTGACGCGTAGTGACGATAGTAGTGACGATTAAGTGTATGCTCCTGGAGTATGAAGCCCAGCTGTGCTTCATGTATATTTACGTTTCTCACTCTATGTATGTCATTATCTCGTGAACTTGACCATCCCGGAAGTTTTCGAATACATGTTTCTGTGTAACTGTCTAGTGTGGTTGTCTCGGCGTCGTCTCGGCTCGGTCGAATGTCTCGTCTCGTCTGGTCTCGGCTCGGTCGCGGGGCATAACCGACGTTAGCATCAGATGGATCGTATGCAAGCAGAGTGACATTTCACCTTGCATTCATTCATTTTATCAGAAGAAATTAAATAAATGACGAGTTCCAAATCAGTTTGAATTTGAATACAGTGTGTGTGCGGTATGCTGTAAAACATGTATTGAACATGTCCACTCGTTCGCCGGATGCCGGTTGTTAACATGCTTTAACCCGAGACTTACTAAAATTGCAATTGCCCGACACAAAAGTAAGATGTTGCCCAAGGCCGATAGTTCACTAATTGTTCAAGGCCAATCAAAGACAATCCAATCAACTCAAGAGGCACGTTCAATGACCGATCAGCGCTCTCTGACTGGTTACTCGTCCTCCCAATGACCGATCAGCGCTCTCTGACTGGTTACTCGTCCTCCCAATGACCGATCAGCACTCTCTGACTGGTTACTCGTCATCCGCTCTCTGACTGGTTACTCGTCCTCCGAATTACTTTTTTATCCTCGTTTTTAGCTTGAAGTTTAAGTACTGTTTTGGCATCGAATCTTGTAGAATTTCACGCAACAACTGCAAGCATGTACGGTGACACTAATCTGCTCATGTCATAAAACGTTTAAAAACATCTATTTAATTCATGTCGTGATTATAAATCGATTGACAATACCTATCATTGCATACGTTAATTTAATATTTTCGGCATCGCGAATCGGACGTCTCAATGCATCGAGCCAAAATACCCTCGCTATTTTCAACAGGGACTCGGTTTTCAAAATAAGTTTAGTGGAATGTAAGTTGTGAAGTACACGAGGATGGGAGTATGGGCAACTTAAGCATCGCTTAGCTTAAGACACAACTTAAAAGGAATGTTTCACCTTTCTGAAAGTTTTCAAATATACGCTGGTTGTAGTCGAAAATATGAAGTAAGTGCTGCTGAAAACGATGGTGGTATTTTTCTCTCGAAAAGTCAATTAAGTTTATACAAATTAAGTTTTTAAATTTGGGATGATGACGTCATTATTGAGCTATAGACCGCCGTTGATTGGCTGACAAAGTGGGATTGGCTGACGAGAAGTAGCTGTCAGCCAATCAGCGGCGGCACTAGCCAAGACCCCATTCTGCAAATTATAAATTAAATTGCTTAAAAACGGCTAAGTGTTGGGGAAAATGACCTTAGTATTTTCGACATTTCAATAACGGCCAAAGATAATGGCTATCTCAGTTCAAAACCAATACAAAGGTGAAACATTCCCTTTTTTGAAACCCTATTTGTAACAGGCTCCTAGCTACCCCTATTTGTAACAGGGGGGGGGGCGGATTCCGCCCCCCGGAGATCTCAAGATATACCCGTCCTATTTTCAAAAATGAAACGGTGTTTGGTTCCCCTCAACACGATCTACATTTCTACATAACAAACAAATCTAAAATTTTGATAGGGGGGCAAAAACCACAAATTTTAGTGGTATTTTTGATCCAACATAACTTTCATGTTTATCGACCGATTTGAACACAACTAACAGGAATCGATAGAGATTGAATTGGACATTGATATATGACGGTGGCGTTTGAAAATTCAAAAATCATAGGCGTGTGCAGGTCACTCAATATGGGGGTGAAGTAAATGCGTAATAAAACTATTTTTTGATGTTTTTTTATAAATGAAATGGTATGTGATTGTGACATTAGACAGAACAGTTATAAATCATATTTTTTGCCATAGGCGGTACCAGGTTAGTGAAAAATGGAGGTAAAATTGGGAAACAAATATTAACCGCAGACAAGTTGCTCCCCAGCACTATAAATATGTTACTGATCGTATATAGTTCCTTTTTGCATGTTGTACTTCATCATAGGCGTATCCAGGATCCAAACTGGGTCGGCTCAAGACCTTGTGATAAGTATATTATCCGCTATTATGATACTGACTAGTCAACAGTGACTATTTCACTTACAACTTCAATTAACATTGCTTACCCCCCTTTTACCCTACCTGGACTCGCCTATTATCTTATAATCGTTCGTAGAATAGCCTGTGGTGCGTGTTTCATCCGAAAACTGCAGTATGTTATGTCATTGTACGCCCATGCCTCTTAGTTTCCTTGCAATAATATGACCCCCTTTCTTCCATTCCTGAGCGCGCCTCTGCAAAAAAAGACTTTATTCCCTTTTCTGGTCTCATATGTGCATATATAATTATAAGCTAACCGTCTGTTGCGCCGTTATCGCTGGCATATCGTCATCACCATGCCAGTCACCCTCCCCCTTTTTCATGTGCCTGAACACGCCCCTGAAACTCCATATGTAATAAATTATGCAAATAATGGAAGCAGAAGCTATCTTTTACATCTTGATAGCTATAAATGCCCCTTACATTGCTCCATTTGCTTCCCGCCAAGCATTGCATACTTCCTGGAAACCCTCCCTTTTCAAGCCCCTGAAACCGCCTCTGCCATGCAATTTTTATGATATTTCATTAACATCAACTCATTTTCACTTTTTGCAATCACCGTAAACCGATGTAACTCCTTCATACTTGAGGCAGTTAGGAAGAAACCGTCAAGATCGCATTTCCGTATTATCGCCAAATATCGTCTCCGAACCCACCCAAAACTGTGCCCTGGAACCGCCTCTGTTCAGGTTAAGAACTCAAAATTTTGACTCCAAATGCAGTATTCAATTCTAGGAAAAGCCCCAAAATTTCATGGGCCTGCTCCCTGCCGTTCTGGAGATATCTGCGAACAACATGAGAGGGGGGGGGGGGGGGGCGGAATCCGCCCCCCTGTTACAAATAGGGTTAAGCATTAAATTTTGTCTTGGAAAATTGTTGTTTCTGAACAGTGGATGATACAGGCCGATTAAATCATGTTATTTGTCCCATACAAGGTCAGTCCAGCGTGGCCTCGTGATGCTTTGCGAGGGCACGGCGGTATTTGGAATTTGCATGCGCTTGTCCATCAGTCACATGTCCCCTGTCCGGCAGATAACAAGTTGCGACACGGTGCGGCATTTGAGACGCGTCGGAGACATTTACTCCCAGCATCACACGACTGACGACGGAAGGATACACGGATATTCACACGGCTAGTCAGAGAGCTGATGCAATGGGTAGTCTGTCAGCTGGGACACGAGTTTAGTTGGAATGCTGCAGCCTGCATACCTATCACTTGCAAGGTCAGACATGACAGCTCACCTCCGTTCTCTGCCGAGAGAAGAGCGCATGACTGGGCGGAATGTTGTGCTACTCCTAGCTGGGGTGACGGTCGCGCTCCAGGCCCGCAGCCAGGTACGTGCACTAGGTGCCGGTGCATCCTCTGGGCGATCGGTGCACTCCCGATGACAAACATGTAGGACTTTCACGTGAGAAGACCTTCGCTCCTGGAAAAAGTAACTAACTCTCTAAGCAGCAACGGCCTATTATACGGCCCTGGCAGCAACTAACCTTCGAAAGGAAAGTATGTATGCTTCTTTCTTGTCGAACCATGCAGACTGGCACAATTAATAGTGTGAATGTACCAGGGTAAACCAAAACTTTTAAATATTCGCAACGAACACTTATCCATTTCCGATATCTGGCGATCTGTTGGGATCAGAACGACACAGCAATGACCTCTGACAAGGCCTCTATTTTGGGATTCTACATTGACCCTATTCCCTGCGGGGGGGGGGGCAGAATCTGCCCCTCCCGGTGTTTTTCACTTGCCGCTTCTAAACCGTTAGGCCTAGCGACCTGCAACTTTGTGACTTTTCCCAAAATTGAATGGCGCGTGTTGTGTCAAAATTTGGAAAAAAATCGGTCCAGCAGAGGCGGTTTCAGGCTCCTGTTTTGGGGAGGGTGTTACGAATGCCTTTTTACGGCGCATACTTCCTTCGTGGTTTGCAGTGCAATAAATGCATCAGAAACAATTTCAATGCAATATGCATCATAGATACTGGGATTGTACATATTTTTGGGGCAGAGGCGCACTCAGGATAAAAAAATGGGAGGCGATACCCACCCTCAAATTAGGTCCAACTTCAAATTAGTAAGATGATAAAAGCGTTACGCGCATGGTGCCCCCCATGCTTTTTCCTGGATACGCCTATGCGCAATATATCAAATTGAACAAATTACAGCATATAATGCCCACATGTGACGTTCATGTCGTCCCAAACAATCACAAACAGCACATTTTTGTCTTAAAAAAATCCCCCCCCCATTTTACATTCCCTGAATGGCTACGCCTATAATTTTTTGTTGTCTTTTGACATATTAAAAACCAGTACATTTGAAGCTCAAAAACGTTTGGAGCATGAAAATCGGTCTAGCCACATGGCCGTAATGACCTTTAAAAAACACCCAAAATTTTCGATTTTTTTGCCCCCTGTCCCCTATTTTTGAACAAAACAAAAATTTCGGGGTCCAAAAAGAGAGATCCTGTCATAACGAATCGAATGACGCTTTCCCCCATCGAAATCGACCGAGCGGTTCTCGAGATCTCTGGGGGGGGGGGGGGGGCAGGCGGGATCTGCCCCCCCCGCAGGTTAACGCAATTCTGGGCGCCCGCAGGGAATAGGGTTAATATACATTAGTATTCGTGGTCAATAGAGGATAGACTTAATAGGTATTCTCCACTGTTTGGTCGCGTCGGGATAACGTTTAACAGGA
Organism: Chirona hameri; assembly: GCA_036785665.1. Classification (NCBI taxonomy): domain Eukaryota; kingdom Metazoa; phylum Arthropoda; class Thecostraca; order Balanomorpha; family Balanidae; genus Chirona; species Chirona hameri. Next base: position 108,793 of record JAXIVJ010001882.1, on the reverse strand, counting down.
CTCTTTATTAAACAGCAACCATGCAGGCAACAACAAATAAACATAGCTCAAAGCCAATGCGTGCACCTTTATTTTGTGTGAAAGTCTACATATGACCCACAATCAATCGCTACGAAGTAACATCGTTTTCGTTAGGCTAGGCCGTCTGGTCGATCAGGCGAAAGCAAAAGAAAAGTATGTCAGCCGGTCAATGGTCGTTTCAAGATAACCATGACATTTATCAATAACAAACATGCACATGGTATTATGCAAACCATGAAAAATGGCAGCATATAATATACTAGCGGGGGTACCCGGCGTTGCCCGGGAAATTAAGTACCTGGCGGTGTCTCCTCGGGCGAGTTCTCTAAATGTATATTTCTCCCCCACTATGCCATGGCCACGGTCATGAATCTAATTTTAGAATGCTCCTTCCAATATGCCATAAGGCCACGGCACTGAACTCTATAACATGGAACGCGCATTGGCCGGAAGACTGGTCTAATGCCGGCCGCCATCTTGCCGGTACCAAAAAGGCGGCCGGGCGCGCGGCCGCCCGTGTTAACCCTCGCCCGGGTAGGGCAAAATCACTACGTGTTCGGGTAGGGGGGGGGGGAATGGTACGACCCCCCCTTAGAGGTTCGCCCCTAATTGAGCTAGAGCTTCGATTCAAAGACGAGCGTGTTGCTTGTGACGAGAGGAAGCCGCTGATACCCGATTTTAAGGTCTTGTATCATTAGGTGACCTCTAAGGTCATGTCAATGACCCAAAAGTCATGGAAATGGAAAATGCGTATAAATTTAATTTTATCGAGCTAGAATCGTTAATGAGCATATCATAATGCTTAATAGGTGCCAAATTCGTAATCAGCGTCACAAAATGTCCTAAAAACTGCCAAATTCCAAAAAGGTCATGTCAGGTCATCTGAGGTCAGTGACCTCGGTTGACCTGTGGATGTGTATGACCCCAGTGGAACATATCATTATCTAAAATGGATCTCAAATTTGAAATCAGCGTCACAAATTGTGCTAGAAACCGCTAGAAGCCCAAAAAAGTAATGAGGTCATCGGAAGTCAATGACCTCAGTTGACCTCTGAAAAGGTCAATCGAGGTCACAATCTCAGTAGAAACAACAACTGTCACCTGGAAACACCTTTGCATATGCTCCTGAACAACACACACTCGGAAACTGCGCAAGTTACAAGCATCAATCTGCGGGACGCCAGTTGCGCCTGACATGACCTTGAGAAACAGGCCATGTGGGTTAGAAATTAAAATTTGTCAGATTGTGTCAATTTTTTTTTCTTCAAAAGTAGGGTACTGAAAGTTTCATCGCAATCGGTTAGAAACTACGCGAGTTATTCCAGAAAAACCGAGGGGGTGGCATCCACCCCCTACCCGGGCGAGGGTTAAAAGATAGGGAGGCGGGTACCCTGGCTGACATTTGACAATATATTGAACGAACTACTTGAGGTAGTGCAACATGACTACCACTACAACGTTCCAAATTGAATGGAGAATTATTCTAGACCTATAATAATTCTCCATTCACCTGTGTTCATATTTTGTTTCTCATTTTTTCACGAAAACAAAATATGAACACTTATAATCATTCTCCATTCAATTTTGAACGTTGTAGTGGTAGTCATATTGCGCTACCACAAGTAGTTTGCTGAATATATTGCCAAATGTCAGCCGGTGTACCCGCCTCTCCATCCTTTATCCCGCGCCGTGCCGGGGGGGGGGGGGGGGGGGGGGGGCGTTTAGACGCCCTCTAAGGTTTTCGAGGATAGCGAAAAAACGGCGACGCGCAGCGCCACCGTTTTTGGCACAGCTGCTGAGGCCCACATATTGTAAAATTTGACCACGGGTCATCTCAGGTCAGGTCACCAAACCAAGTCACATGAACCCACCTCCAAAGAAGTGTGCGATCGTACCACAGCCACAGTTTTTGGCCGATCGATTTCGTACAAACAGGATTTCATAAGGGTAATGGTGCATACAATTCCTTTATCTCGGATTTTCGATATCGGTGACCTAAGGTCGGGTCAATTTCGTGACCTCCCCACTATAAGTCAATGGGAAACTATTCAAATGCTTCTATTCTGAGGATACGCATGATATCAGCCCAATTACTTCTGGATCATGTTATCATAGGCCATTCTTGAAGACCCAGGGTCAATTTTGGTTCAGTGACCCATACAGGGTCAGCTGAGGTCATCCGAGGTCACCAACACTTTTTTGTCAATAGCTCTCGACAAAATGAAGATAGAGACGTGAAACTGGCACCAATGTGCTTGTCTCGTCGAGGCACGTCTCTCAATGTGCAACATGACCTAATTGGGTCACCACTTGACCGTGACCTGAGGTCAAATTTGTAAGTTGACCTAAGCTGGGCAACATGCATATGATTTGAAGCGCTTTGACAATACAAACAAAGGGCCGTGTCGGGCCGGTTCGGGCCGGGTCAAATGTAATTTTGTCTAGTCAGTTGACGAGAAACCACATGGCGCTTCGCACCCGCTCGGTAATCACCAGAATCATCAGGAACAATATATTATTATGATGTAATAATTTTTGGAAATTCGGAAATTTTGCTATTTCAACACGTGATCTCAGGTCAAATCACATGATTTTATAATGTGGTCTTTTAAAATTCTGACTTTTTTCCATGCCAGAATGGACATCGTTACATAAACCTTCGAAGTTAAAAAAATTGTGATAGTTTTTTTCTTCTTCTAAATATAATATTTATATTTTTTTGTATTTGAAGAAAAAAAATAATGGTCACCAGCGCGTCTTCGGTAATAATTTCGCCCGTAATTGCGCTTGAGAGCTTAATTAAACGGCATTATGCTTAGGTATCTCGTCGACCTGCTTTCAATTATATACATCAGCCCTGTAGTCGCTCTGTGACCTCAAGGTCACGTGACCAGAGGTCACCCGGTGCAGTCCACGTCAGATCGACTAAACCATAACATCCTTCTTCTCACATTTCAATTGAACTATGTGTCGTTGGTTATCTGGGCCGTACATTCACGCTGTAAAATGTTCAGCCCCGTCCGTCGAACGGTTTTCGAGTTATAACCACAGGCATCTCTTTAAAGTCGCACAAAGGTTTAATTTTCTTCGGGCGATATATATCGGGATATATCCTATAAATAATTATAATGATATAAAACTATGTATCATCAGAATCGCCATGAACCACAAATTAATGTAATGTAATCTTGTGTGAGAACTCGAATGGAAAAGGGTCGAAATTTTGGCATGTGACCTGAGGTCAGGCCACGTGATTTTGTCATGTTCTCAGTTAAAAGTCGTGATTTTTCTTAGGTAGAATAGGAGGGTGCAGACCCTTTGAATCACGTGCCAACCTATTTCGCTCAATGATCAAGATCACATGACGACATAATTAAATATTTCGCCCATAGAGGCGTCTGTGGGTCCTCAAGATATCAATTTTTCTCCTCTCTATTTCCAGACCGAGAATGTTATAAAAATAGCTAAAAGTGTCTTCCAGAGAACAAAAAACGTTCAATTGTGCGAAATAAAACGAAAAATGTCAACAAATTATCTATTGTATAATCAAGCCAGGTCATTTGGGAAATCAGCCTCAGGGGACGTGACCTTGAGATCATGGAGTGACCTGCAGGGTCATGCTATGCATCATTGAATGCAGCTCGACGAGACATATATAATGCCGTTGAGTTAAGCTTTCAAGCACAATAATTATGCACAAAGTTATTACCAAAGACCATGATTTTCCCCCAAAAAAATAAATAAAAATTATAGGAATAACCTATCTCCAATTTCTTACCATCGAAGGTCAATATATCGAAGTCGATTCTAGCAAGAAACAAATTCCAAATTTGAAATGGCCACATGATAAAATCACGTAAAATCTATGCATCAACCTTGGTTAAATATTATTAATCCTGGCAATTCTAGCCCAAGTTTAGATTAGTGTGGCTGGTAGCATGTTTTTTCAAGTGGTGCTTTAGTGTGTCAGTATTATTTGGTTGTGTGTTATTCTGATAGCATGAAAAGTCCAATCTTGGGACGTGTCCGGGGTAATGTCAATTTACCCTACCAATACAATCAGTGTCCTTACTTAGGTGGTTACCTACTTTGGTTGCATATTATTCATCTTGGCTATACTAGCCAAAATTTACATTAGTGTGGCTGGTAGCATGTATTTCTCAAGTGGTGCTTTAGTGTGTCAGTATTATTTGGTTGTGCGTTATTCTGATAGCACGAAAAGTCCAATCTTGAGACGTGTCCGGGCAGGGTCCTTTGATTGCTCTAGAGCTGGGGTGCGGAGTTAAAAATTCTGGCCAAAAATAAGCATAAAAAGTGAAAAATTCTACAAAAACACCAGTATCTGTTGGTGGGCTTATGGCATACTGGGAGGAACGCTCTAAAATTATATTCATGACCGTAGCCTTGACATAGTGGGGGAGAAATATACATTTGGAGCCCTAATAGATTGTTTTAAAACTATATTCATGACCGTGACCTTATGACATACTGAGGAGCGCTCTAAAATTAGGATCAAAATTAGATCAAAGTTGGGAATTTGTGTGACCATGGCCTGCCTGTGGGGGCCAGTATCAGTTGATGGGCTTATGGCATACTGGGAGGAGCACTCTTAAATTAGATGCATGACCGTGGCCTTATGGCATACTGGGAGAAGCGCTCTAAAATTAGATTCATGACCGTGGTCTTATGGCATACTGAGATGAACGCTCTAAAATTAGATCATGACCGTGGTCCACGGGGAAGCATTCGCCGTGGACCCCAACGGGCGGGGCTGTTTAATGGCGGCCGCCATCTTGCCGGTACCAAAAAGGCGGCCGGGCGCGCGACCGCCAATGCTAAAAGGATATTGCCACCTCCGGAGGATTTCTAAAACGCAACATAAATGAATGGTGGGGATCAACGATCATGCATGCTCAAGCTCACACTTGCTCCTGCAGCACCTAAAGCAGTGTATCGGCTGTGGTATTAGCGCCCGCCCAAAGCCGAAGCGTACGAATTCACCGAGACTTGACCTTGAAAAGTCTATCTGTGTTATAAGGTATAGGTCACATAACTCCTATGGTCCCAAAGTCGAGCCATAGCAATTCTTCCTGTTTTACTATGAAAGAGGCTAAGGTTGTTTGAAAATATAGTTAACTGCATACGCTTTTTAATTTTGAAGTGCACTGACGGAATGGTGATGTCAGTTTGCAACATTCAAAAGAAAATGACAGTCAGCAAAAATGTGATTCTAAATAGTCGGTATACGATAACGGTATACGATAACGGTATACGATAACGGTATACGATAACGGTATACGATAACGGTATACGATAACGGTATGCGATAACGGTATACGATAACGGTATACGATAACGGTATACGATAACGGTATACGATAACGGTATACGCTAACGGTATACGATAATATTCGCCATGCTCTGCAGGACAAGGTCTCATAGAATGCAAAGCCATTAGATGGTTCGGTTGGTTGCACGGCTGCATCAAAGCAAGCGCTCCCGGTGTAGGCATTAAGGCGCACTCCCGCCCGCACGCGCAGAATCGCCCCTCACGACACGCGAGCTGAGCATTGCGCGACGCCTTACACCGTTTGTCCGTGTCTGGCCTCTCGGCCAGACACGGACAAACGGTGGATCGAATGTTGAAAAACCTAGCTCTGTCCCTTAACCCAGTTTTCCAAGTAGATCGTGACAAATTTGTATCCTCCTCCGAGCGCTAAAAAATGTACTTTTGGACAATTGTATGCACCATATTTGCCATACGTAGTTTCTGACTGTGACTCGCTTGACTGGCTGCGGGGGCCCGGCTCAGCCATCTTCGAGTGACACGATGTGACGTCAGAGGCCACTGTGCGGCCGCCGCCGGACGGCCGGCCGGTCAGGGTCAGCTCATGACCGGCGGCGGCCGCGCCATGGCCTGATGTCACATCGTGTACAGACTCGGAAGATGGCCGAGCCGGGCCGACGCAGCCAGTCAAGCGAGTCCCGGCCAGAGGCTACGTTTGGCAAATATGGTGTATACAATTGTCCAAAAGTACCATTTGTAGCAATCGGAGGTGGGTGGAAATTTGTCACGATCTACCTGGATAGCTGGGCTGGGGGGCAGAGCTAGGTTTTTCAACATGCGATGCACCGGTTGTCCGTGACTGGCCGAGAGGCCGCTCCGTAAGCCGGGTCGGCGGCGCGCAGTGCTTAGATCGCGTGTCGCGAGGGGCGATTCTGCGCGTGACGCGCGGGCGGGAGTGCGCCTTAGTGCCGACACCGGTAGCGCTTGGCTTTGATGCAGCCGTGCAACCAACCAAACCATCTAATGGCTTTGCATTTTATGAGACCTTGTGCAGAGCATAACAAATCGGTGGACATGTCATTGGTCTGCATTTTCGTCATACCATACGCAATAGCCCTGGCCAAACGAAAGGGGTGCGAATTCGGACAAAATGTCGACACAAAAGGCCCACAGACACAGGTCACAGACACAGGTCACAGACACAGGTCACAGACACAGGTCACAGACACAGGTCACAGACACAGGTCACAGACACAGGTCACAGACACAGGTCACATTCACATCCACAGGCCACATCCACAGGCCACATCCACAGGTCACAGACACAGGTCACATCCACAGGCCACATCCACAGGTCACAGACACAGGTCACAGACACAGGTCACATCCACAGGCCACATCCACAGGTCACAGACACAGGTCACAGACACAGGTCACAGACACAGGTCACAGACACAGGTCACAGACACAGGTCACATACACAGGTCACAAACACAGGTCACAGACACAGGTCACAGACACAGGTCACATCCACAGGTCACAGACAGACACAGGCCACAGACAGACACAGGTCACAGACAGACACAGGCCACAGACAGACACAGGTCACAGCCAGACACAGGTCACATACAGACACAGGTCACAGACACATGTCACAGACACAGGTCACAGACACAGGTCACAGACACAGGTCACAGACACAGGTCACAGACACAGGTCACAGACACAGGTCACAAATACAGGTCACAGACACAGGTCACATACATACACAGGCCACATACAGATACAGGCCACGGATAGACACAGGTCACAGCCAGACACAGGTCACAGCCAGACACATGTCACAGACAGACACAGGTCACAAACAGACACAGGTCACAGACAGACACAGGTCACAGACAGACACAGGTCACAGACAGACACAGGTTACAGACAGACACAGGTCACAGATAGACACAGGTCACAGACAGACACAGGTCACAGACAGACACAGGTCACATACAGACACAGGTCACAGACAGACACAGGTCACAGACAGACACAGGTCACAGACAGACACAGGTCACAGACAGACACAGGTCACATACAGACACAGGTCACAGACAGACACAGGTCACAGACAGACACAGGTCACAGACACAGGTCACAGACACAGGTCACAGACACAGGTCACAGACACAGGTCACAGACACAGGTCACAAACACAGGTCCGATGGCAGCCGGGCAGCGCCTTCCTGCTCCGGCGATGGGCAGGCGACAGGTCTCGACTCCGGCGACGGGCAGGCGCGACAGGTTTCGACTCCGGCGGCGGCCGTTCTCCCGGCGGCGCTGGGAGAGGCATTGCTGCAGTGGTGTGCAGAGCGCGCTGAACTTCAACCGTTAGGCCAATAATATTGAACAGCCATGCCCCTTTCCTGTGGAAAATAAACATTTCAAAATCAATAAACAATCCATGTTTTATGAGTAGTCAGTACTCAGTCATCAGGGAAAATAATTGCAAGGTTGGTTATCATGTAAGTACTATCTAAAGCTATCACATTCTGAAGGATATAATAAGGTAATTTAAAGTATTCCTTTCTGTTGGAGTATTTAGGGTAACTAGGGCCCAATTTCTGGTCAGGTTAAAACATCAAAATTCAGCAGACAGCTGACAGCAGACAGCAGACAGCAGAGTTGACAGCATGAGGAAAGTTAAATAACATAAAACATTACCTCTTCAGTTGAAGTTTAATATGTAGTTCATTCCTCAAACAATAGAGTCTGTGATAGTAGTCTGTGAAATTTAAAGTCATTATAAATCAATATTAATAAACCAGTGTCCCAAAATTGCATTTTTGCTTGGGTGTGTGAAAAATATGTGCCCAAAAAACAACGTAAGTGGAAAATTATGTAGAAAGTGGAACAATATTGATTTCTGTTTTGAATATGAAAAAAACAGTAGTTTTCATTGAAATCATGTACTTTTAGTCTATAGTTATGCCAGAAATAGAATCAATATCACAATTCATAATTTGGAAGTGGAAAAACCACTCCTAAATGGTAAGTGAGAGTGGAAAATAATTCACATTTGGGTGTTATTTCCCAGTATTAGTGGAAAAACAGAAAGGTGGACCAGTAATACCAAGCTAAGACGTCACCAAAAACGACACAATCAAACCTGACCTAACCTTTACAGCAATTATGGTAGCAGGGACCCACATTTAGAACACTCAGCAGTCCGCTCACATTTGCTCGCTGTACTGTGGGCCAATATCCCAGACACCTCAGACGGCTAGCACTTTCAACTGGAGTTGTTGCAGCAGTTGGCCGCCAAGGACCGCTAGTGAGCCAGGGTGTGATGACGTCGCAAGCAAATGGTACCAGTTCAATATTTAACGCTAAGCCTAAATGTGTATTTATTTATTTATAAATAAATACATATTTAGCAGTACTATTTGCTTGCGACATCATAACACCCTGGCTCACTAGCGGTCCCTGGCGGCCAACTGCTGCAACACCTCCAGTTGATAGTGCTAGCCCCTCATACCTGGTTCTCTTACATTAAAGACATTAAAGAAAAGTGCAACAAAGAGCCTCTTGGGCCCATCCGAGGTTGCACTCCACCCCACCCCACCCCCCCCCCCCTCCCCCTCCACCAGTCTCGCCCCTTCAAATCACCTTACTCTACCTGCATAAAAGAAGGCTAATCCCACGAGTATTTATGAACCCTTCTCTGTAAAGTATTTATCTAATCTAATTTTGAAGGAAGCAAGTGTCACTGCATCAGCGACATCCCCTGGTAGCATATTCCAATGTCCTACAACCCTTCTACTGAAAAATGACTGTCGTAGCCTAGTCCTACTTTGTTTCATAATGAGTTTATGCTGATGACCTCTACCTCGATTTTCCCTATTGAACTCAAACATACCCTTTAAATATCCAGAATGCTGACTATTTACAAATTTGAAGACTTCAATTAGATCTCCTCTTAGCCTTCTATATCTAAGTGAAAACATACCCAATTTTTTTAATCTATCTTCATAAGGTAAACTACCAAGACAATTAACCATTTTTGTTGCCCTTTTTTGAACTCTTTCTAACAACCAGCAATCTTTCTCATATGTTGGAGACCAGGCTTGTACACAATACTCCAAATGTGGTCTAACGTATGCACAATACAGTTTTGTTATTACCTTTTCACTCTTGTAGGAAACATTTCTGTTAATGGCCCCTAGCATTCTAAGTGCCTTTTTCCTAGCTTCTACAACCTGGTCTGACGCTGATAGTCTATTGTTTACCACGACACCTAAATCTCTTTCTTTTTCAATCTGCTCCATTTTCTGCCCACCCATTTCATACCTATGTTTACTGCTAACCCGTCCAGCGTGCATAATCTTACATTTACTCAAATTGAATTTCATCTGCCATGCTTCAGACCACTCAACTAGCTTGTCCAGATCTGATTGAAAAACATCCTGATCATGTTTTCCTCTAATAATCCTGACAACTTTTAGATCGTCTGCAAATTTCAAGACTTCAAGCTCCCGATCGGAACGCGTCAAAATCTCCGCACCTTACCGGCATTCACTGTTAAATTCCGCGACGTCGCGCTTACTCCGTGCAGGGAGGCAAAGAATCTGGGGGTGATATTCGACCGCTGCCTCAACTGGGACTCCCACGTGACCTTCGTCAGCCAGAAATGCATGGGCATCTTGGCGGGAATAGCTCAGCTCCGTCACCAGCTTCCACCTGAGATCCTGCCCATCATCGTATCCGCACTGGTCTTTTCTCACATTCGGTACTTCCTCACTATCTTTGGAAACGGTTCGGCTAAAAATCTCGCAGCAGTTCAAAAGATCATCAACTTTGCCGCTCGCATAATCTCAGGAAAAAGGAAGTTCGACCCCATCTCGGCTGCTAGGGAAGAGCTAGGCTGGCTCACGTCTGCGGACTTATTTTATTACCAGACTTTGGCCTCACTTCATCGGATCCGCGTCACCGGTCAACCAGAGTATCTGGCTTCGCAGTTTTACACGAACCGAGAGCGTGCTGATCGTGTGCGCAGTACTAGGCAAGACCATCTGCTCAGTCTGCCTCGCATCACCGGCTCTACTGCGGGCAAGCGTCAGTTTGTGTATCGCGCAGCTAAGCTCTACAATGAGCTGCCACCTGAACTTGCGACCGTGTCAGTGGCGTCGTTCAAACGTACGCTGAAGAAGCGCCTGCTACCGACGAAGGAGTAGAGCGACGAATCTATTGTATATGTACCTGACTGGGAATATGTGCGTGTGAATGATATTATATCCACTGTTTTTATACACCCTACGTTTCTTGACTCGGGATTAGGAATAGCCCCCGGACCTCGGTCCATTAGAGGGGATAATCCCACGATGTACAATAAATAAATAAATAAATAGACTTTGCTGTCTATACTGTTCTCAATTGCATTCACAAATATTATAAAAAGCAATGGGCCCAGGACTGAGCCCTGTGGAACCCCACTGAGAACCTCCTTCCATTGTGATTGGTACCCATTCAATATAACCCTTTGCTGGCGTCCTGAAAGCCACGTTTCTATCCAATCCAGAATCTTGCCCCTGATCCCATGTATTTTAAGTTGCAACCCCAGTCTTGTATGGGGGACTTTGTCAAATGCTTTACTGAAATCAAGAAAAGCTACATCTAGCTGTTTACCCTGATCAAAGCTATCTGTTGCAACATCCAAAAACTCCAGAAGATTAGTTAAACAAGAACGGCCCTTCCTAAAGCCATGCTGTGTATCCTTGATGAGTTCATTTTGCTCCAAGAATTCAACAATCTTATCTTTGATGATTGATTCAAGCACCTTGCAGACTAATGAGGTCAGACTAACCGGTCTATAGTTTTCCTCTTTACTTCTATCTCCCTTTTTATGAATAGGAACAACATTTGCTCTTTTCCAATCAAGTGGAATTTTACTATCTGCGAGTGATTTAGAAAATATTATGGCTAATGGAACCGACAACTCCCTTTCAGATTCTCTTAAAAGTTTAGCATGGATTTCATCAGGTCCTTCTGCCTTGTTAGGCCTTACTTTCTTTAGATATTCTAGAACAAGTTCACTACTTATGCCACCTAGCTCTCCTATAGTCTCCTCTGTCTCTAGCTCAGGCTGAAGTGCTGCAATACTACTCTGGTCCTCGATAGTAAAGACAGATTGAAACTGATCATTAAGCACTTCAACCATTTCACTGTCCTTGCTAACTAACACATCATCTACCTTAAATGGACCTATATTTTTGGAAACTGTACTGAACTTATAAAAACTGAAGAACTTCTTACTATCTGCATTACAATGTCTAGCTAAATCAAGTTCCTTTGCCCTTTTAGCTGCTCTGACCTTTTTCTTAACTGAATTTCTTGCATTCTGGTAGGCCTTCCGATTTATATCTAGTGAAGATCCCTTCAAAATGCCAAATGCACTTCTTTTAGCTTGTATAGCACTCCTTACTTCTGGGGTAAGCCAAACTGGTTTGCCCTTGGTTCTGTTACGTTTGTGCCTGAGGGGTATATGCCGATTTTGAATTTGGCTTAATCTAGCTTTGAAAACATTCCAGGCCTCACATGCATCTAAACCTGTCGGGTTCCCTATAGCTTTAGTGTCAGGGAAAGGTGGGCATGGCATATAGGGAACCCTAATTTACAGACGCGCCAACCAAAAAATGTAACAATATCCATAGTAGGCTTCGCAAAGAAAATGGCTGGAATTGTGCGTCTTCCAGTAACAAAAGTCACAGTATACAGTCCGATCAATTATATCCCTAGCATTGCCGAGGTGTAATATCAAAAGACCATCTTGTAGTCAACGATGACCCACCTTTCAGTCTGTCATAATATTACTGTCAGCTGACTAATCTTTTACTATTAGGGACCCTCAAGAACAGCATACACTGGGGAGGTGAATTACTGAACTAAACTGAACTAATACCCTAAACTGAAACCCATTTCAAAGGCAATTGTGACGCACAAACACCAACACTTCTGTAGTTAATATTAACATTATATAAAATAATACCATACAGAAATGCTAGCGACACTAACATCAAACAAAACAATATCGCTCGAAACACCTAAAAGATCTCATTATTTGAATATAGACGCATGTGTGGCATGCCAAACGAGAGAAGTGCATTAGGTAACGGTAACGGTTCACTTCATTTGAGGCTGAATTTCACATTTCCTGCTGTATGTTTTGGTACATTTGTATCACTCACGATACTTACGAAGCTCAGCTATCTCCTGGCTTGTTTCTTCAATCGATAAAATTGCTTTTCTTGCGAATACAGACTGTTTTAAGCGGAGAAGCTTACCCTTAACGACGTGGTATACGCGACGTGGTCACTACAAATCAAGGCGTTCAGATTGTCCATAGTCAAAACACTTATGCCAACTCTCACCAGACGGCTGGTGGTGACGCAAATGTGTGTGTGTGTGGGGGGGGGGGGGGGCAGCATATCCCACAGTACTTATATCAATACTTATACCGGCCTATCCGTTCTATGATTCGTACTTTAACACTGACGACGGCTCGATGCCCCGCTCACACTGGCGCGCGGCTGCAGTGATTTGAAGGAAAAACATATTGACATGCTCATGCGCGCCCACTGCATCGACACCTCAGCCGGGTGTAAGTAGGAGGTAAGCTGAACACATGAGCTGGCGGTAAACAGACTCACGCCGCAGGTGCTGCAACTACGGGATAGACACACCAGCCAGGTGTAGGTTGGTGGTGTAGATGAACACCTCAGCTGGCGGCAAGCAGACACACGCCGCAGGTGTTGCAACTACACACCAGCCGGGTGTAGGTTGGTGGTGTAGATGAACACCTCAGCTGGCGGGAAGCAGACACACGCCGCAGGTGTTGCAACTACACACCAGCCGGGTGTAGGTTGGTTGTGTGGATGGACACCTCAGCTGGCGGCGAGAAGACACACGACGCGGGTGTATTTGACATCAACACAGCTGGCAGGTGTCCGTGAATACTTGAGCTGTGGGTATCGAACACACGATGCGGTGGTGGTCGGCACTGACACACCACGCAGGTGTCTGACATGGGTGTAGATAGCGAAGCATCAACAATGACACCCCATGCATGAGTAAATTTCAAAATTAACCCCTGTGGCAGGAGTTTTTTCAGACATTTTTTTATTAAACAAATACAGTACAGCGATACAGTAAAATACAGTACAGCAGGCGTTAGGCGATCATAGGCGACCCCCGCCCGCGCCGCCTCGCGTTTTTCAGCGGCTCCCGTTCGCGAAGCGGTGCCCCATCGCCACCGGCCGGGCATGGCAGGAGTTGACACCCGAGTCGTGTGTAGCGATTTTGTGAGTGTAGACTGTTGCAAAATGGACGAAGTTACTCATCCAAAGTTCTACCACTTGGATTTTTGATCCATTGCTCTTCTTGATTTAAAAACAGTTTTTGTTTCAGCTCTCTAGCATCGTTAAAAATCAAAACCCTTATTGTTTTGGCATTGGAAACTGAGTGTCCTTCCCTCTGTTGTATTCTAATATCCGGGTAGCCCCTCAAAAACGCGCTGAGTTTCGAGGCTTACCAATTTGTTTGGATAATATATATTAATTTGACACTTGGTACGCATACACAACAATTCATTCTGCGTTAAGCAAACAAGTCTCATATCAATCGGATATTGAGTTTCGATGTTATAAGACATTATCTAAACCCTTTAAAAAAAACGGGTTGTTGACGTTTGTTTTATTTCCACTCGTGAACGATCGGACCACCTTCAGCCCGGACCACCGCCAACAAACGCGACTTCCACTGTCCGATACTGGTGCGGATGTGGAGTGGAGGTGGAGCTCATTCGCTCGTATCGGACAGTGGAAGTCGCGTTTGTTGGCGTTGGTCCGAGCTGAAGGTGGTCCGATCGTTCACGTGTGGAAATGCAAAAAAACGTCAAAACCTGTATTTTGAAAGGGTTTAGATAATGTCTTATAACATCGAAACTAAACATCTGATTGATATGCAACTTGTTTTGCTTAACATATAATGAATTGCTTTGTATGCGTACCAAGTGTCAACTTCATATCTATTACCAAAACAAATTGGTATGCCTCGAAACTCGGCACGTTTTTTAGGGGCTACCCGGATAACAGAATAAAACAGTGGTAAGGGCACTCAGTTTCCAATACCAACAAATAAGGGTTTTGATTGTTAACTAGCCGAAACAACTGTTTTGAAATCAGGAAGAGCAATGGATCAAGAATCTAAGTGGTTGAACTTTCGGTGAGTAACTTCGTCCATTTTGCAACAGTCTAATGGCTACCAGCCACACTAATATACATTTGGGCTACGATCATCGTTTGGGGTCCACCACCAAGGGTTTTCGAGTTTAATACAACCAAATAATACTGACACACTAAAGCACCACTTGAAAAAATACATGCTACCAGCCACATTAATATAAATTTGGGCTAGGATCGCCAGGATTAATAATATTCAACCAAGGTAGGTACCTACCTAAGTAAGGACACTGATTCAACACTGAAAACACAACCCTAGCGTGTTGTTTTTGTATGGCTGCAGAATGAATGTCACAAAAGCGCGACATATGCAGAAATTGGGGATACTAAATACGAATATCATAGCATTCTTAACACATTTCACGCTTTCACAATTTACGTGAAAACTATAGAGGTCCGATCTGGATGGCAGTGGTACATACACATGCCTGCCATCAAGCTGATTCAGAGAATGCATGGGTTTTGGGTCCACCACCAATAATTTTCGAGTCCATCTCATACTAACGGTTTGAATTTGCCCTTTATATAGGAGATGGTGATTTTTTTTGTCTGCATTGAGTGCGAACTTTTGATTATATAACACCTTCAATGTTAGATAACCAGTATTAAATTTATATAAATGTTGTGTGCGAAATCACATGCAACATCTTCATTGTTAAATGGCGCAGACAATATTTCGCTATTGATCGGCGAGGATGCCGGTCGGCCGGCCAAAATCATCGAACGTTTTCTCCCATGCTGGCCCATCACTCACAGTTTTTGTCTGTTCGAGTGCACATTTCTCAATAACCGACATGCCGCTAATCTTGGCTTGGACGGCTTTGTGAGCTTTACAGCAGCTGGTGTACAAACGAGTTATTGAGAAAATATATTTAGAAATATATTCGATACTTATATTTTCTAATATATTTAACAACATTGCGTCCACCCCATGTATGGATTGTATACCTTAGCCCTATTAGTGTCGGGGGGGGGGGGGGCTAAAACGACCCCTTAAGGTTTTTCCGTTCCTGTCCCCAACCAAACGAGTAAAAATATGGACATCAAACTTTTGCCTTTTCTTAAATATTCATTCGGCACATTCTTTTTTTCTCTTCAAAATTACAGCTCACCAGGGGCGGCTCCAGGTGCGTTTTTATGGGGGGGCATATTTTGGTTTTCAGCGTGACTCGGCTTTTAAAGGGAATCAGTTCCCATTCTCAAACCGTTGTAGATACGAACCTACGATTTGCACACCTTTCCTTAACGCTTTTTGTAGACATGTTGAACATTTTTCCTCTTCATTTTTTTTTTGGGGGGGGGGGGGGGGGGGATTGCGCATGGGCGCTTTCAGGGACGTATTTTGGGAGGCATTTTGGGTCACTGGTATTTCATCGAAATCTGAAAGATAAGAATTTCGAACTCATTGAACCTTCTTAGTTGTTCTTTGCACACCTTGTGTGATTTAACAAAATTGGGTTGCCCACAGGCGACTTCAGGAACGGGGTTTAGAAGGCATGTGTACACACACATGGTGTTTAGTAACTCAAAACGTGATTTCACGGTGGACTGTCTCTTGTAATACCATCTGCATGTATCACAATTGTATTTTGTGGCATAGGCAGTTCCAGGGGTGGGACGCAAGCGCATGGTCCAATGTTATGGGCGGCTCCAGGGATGAAATTAGAGGGGAGTTGTGGTCCCATGACGTGTAACTACATAGCAAAAGATATCAACTTGAAACTTGGTGACCTGTTTTAGCAATGCCTTGCACACATTTATATTTTTATATTTTTCCCCCAAGAGCGACTCCATGAACGGATTTTGATGGCATGTGTTTGACTTCGTTCACACGCATTGTGTTTAGTGCCCCTGAACGTTATTTTGCAGTGAATAATGCAATGCAATATCATCTGCATGGATCACAATTGTATTTTGGGGCATAGGCGGTCCGATGGATGAAATTGGGGGGGGGGGGGGGAATTGTGGACCCATGGCGTGACACTACATAGCAAAATATATCAATTTGAACCTTGATGACCTGTTCTAGAAATACCTTGCACACGTTCCGTAATTTCTGTCATTTTTCAATTGCCCAAAGGCGACTCCAGCGACAGATTTTTGAAGGCAAGCAGAATGGCTGGATTCATCTCACATCACCAGCAACGACGGCAGAGCGCACGCCAGGGCCGTGCGGCGGCGCCCTCGTACCGGCACGAGTGTGCGTCGCCACCCCCCCCCCCCCGAGGGTTTATGGCCCTGGGGAGACAGCAGTGGCATCTCCAGCAATCAGTAAAAGGGAGAAACCGATCACACTAGTCCATTGGTCGCATAAAAGCATGCAAATGCCTATCCAGCAAGGCGACGCACTAAAAGCTTGTTCAGCAAGCAACCAGAGTTTCCTCAATTCTCCTCCCCTTCCTCTCCTGAGCACGCCACTGCACAAATACAAAACTGCCCTTATTTAATTTCTCATGTATACAGATATAATTATAAGCATCTAAAACAGAAATCAAAGCGGCAAAAATATTATTGACATCTTTAGATACCCCCCTTTAGAATTGCCTGAGGACGCCATTGGGTTAATTCCCCAAACTTTAAAAAGGAGTATATGTTAGAGCATACAATTAGGTGGCAACATCCAACAACATGAAAACATTGTGTCCAAACAACGTCCCAGGGCGAAGAATCTAAAATGCATGTTTCCCCCATTTTTTTTCTACCTGTATCCGCCCATGACAACATTATGAATACTTATGAATATGGGAACATAGTTCATGCTCCAAGGAATCGAATACCGCTTTCCCGGAGATAATCGGTCGAGCGGTTTCCGAGATACGAAGGGGGGGGGGGGCGAATAGGCCCCCCCGACAGATTCGTTTTTTGTTGTTAGCCCGACAGTAATAGGGTTAGGGCCGGACTGACATCGCTCCCCTATCGCATGGCTACTTGAAGTATGTTCAAAGCAGATCGAGTACCTAATTGACTGCTGTATTCGCTATGCATTCCTGACACCCGATGAACCTCTGTTTTTGTATTATTTGACTCGAAATACAGAAGAAATGTTTCATGGAACTACATCAACACGTATATCAGCAAACAAACAAACATTTTATATTACCAATTTTGCGTACCAACTTTTCGAATATCGTAGCGTGTTGGGCGTGCAAAATTACCTTGCTTAAACGGCCTTGCCTGGAACGGTTGCAAGTTGAAAGGAACCAACCTCCTCTGACACATGGAAGCTATAGCTTACCGAATCGAAAGTTTACCACTGTGAACGGCAGACCGCTTCGGACCCCAATGCTAATTTTCGGCGATAACTTTTAAATGCCTCAACTGGCATGAGCGAATTTCTCGCAATGGACATTTCAGATTCTGCGCTAATTTGTATTACAAAGGTTAATTTGTACGTCCGCCCCTGTAGCTCAGTTGGGAGAGCGCTGGACTTCTGGCTTCACCCGGTAGTGGAAGCCCGGGTTCGAGTCGCTTCGGCGTTCGCTATTTGCTCCTAACTGGGATGGCCTGTGGCCGGTGGCAGCGGTCGCACTCAAGGTCAGATGACGTCATAGGGGCGGGGCGGACCGTGTCCAGGTATGTCGGGCACGTAAAACTTTCGCTTCTAAATTCTGCCGGACGCCAGGAATTGCTTGATCGGGTGGTAGGGCCAGGGCCTGCGCAACAAGCTATGCTTAGCGCGGGGTCTGACCTCGGAAATCAATTACAAAAAAATTAGGACTAAAAATTGTTAACAAAATATAGTGTCAAACAAAATTTACGGCACTTTCCATTAACTCGTAATGTTAAAGACAATGCGAGCTCGGATAGAGGCTAATATAGAGGATAGAGGCTCGTATATCTCGCTCTGAAGCCCCGCCCTTGACTCCCCCACCACTCGCAACTGACCGGTCACGGGTCGGACAGCGACGGTTCAAGGTCAGCCAGGGCAGAGCTAAGTTCTGACGTCAGAGCATAGCCCCACCCTTTCACGTTAGTCTCTACCCACCGATTTAATTTCCTGTGCGAGTTTTAACATTTCGAGTGAATGGCAAGTACCCTAAATTTTCGTTTGACATTAAATGGAGTATGTCTACTGACGTTGCTCATTTGGGGTTGCTGACACTGGTCTATAGAACATACTTTTTTGAATTGAACCATGACTTCATTTCTCCAGATTCACCCTAGTTGCTGAGATATTCCAAAGACTCTAGGAACTGGCTGGTAGAAGAAGAAAAAAAAAACGGGTAGACTCCCAGAGGGCTTGCTTGCCACTACTAGAAGCATTGCTAATATCGAAATACGGATCCAAATTTGCTAGCATATCGTTAGCGTCGGCCAATAGCAATTCGACAAAACAGCTCGTGCGCGCTGATAGCAGCAGTCGAACAGTACCGTCTGTCCCCCTACTCGCCACGCTTGATGGCCATTTTTCGACGAAGATATAAATTTAGAGCTACGAAACTTGCATATAATAAGTTCACAGTGGCAAGAACATGCTGTGCAAAACCAGTCTCTCTATCTTGCATAATGTGGCAGTAATGTTATTGTCTGAGGTGCGCCGTTTTACATTTTTTTAGATCCAGATGTGAATTTCATCGTATCCACCAATGAAACTAATAGCTTTTTACTGTAATACAAATATTTTTGAGATTCCAAAACAGTATGTAGACACCCTCCCTTTAAAAGGAAATAATGACCCTTGATTTTGTTAGCAACAGTGTATTTGGCTACCGTTGTGGAATTAAAATGATTTGATTTAAATTTAAGAATAAAATAAAATAATTCACCAATTCAAAGTTGGAAGTTTGTAAAAATTAAAAAGCAAGTACATATACTTCTTAAGGAGTTCATGATCGGTATTTTCTTTCCACTATTGGAAAGCGACACATCTGGTGCTTTTGTATCAATCAGTTCAACGTTGTTGAATGGGTACTTCTAAACAAATCGTCGACACTAAATAGGTCGCCGTCGATGTGCATCGATGAGCTTCCGATTTCATTGCCAGTTTTTGTATTGTTTGTTATTTTTTGGGGCAAAAAAATGATTATTTTCCATGATAATATAAAGCATAGTGTTATATACAGCCAGAGACAAAACTATATAGAACTCCTAATGTTGAAAATAAATGAAGCAATTTTTGCAAAAATTGAGAGTCGCAACCACTAACTATATATATGCCGCCGTTATATGCATCAGTTACCTGCTAATTTGGTAACCTTTGTATCCAATGGCTGTTAGTTGTAGAGGATCGCCGGGCATATCATCACAACAAGCAGAACGGAAAATATATGTTCCACTCTATTGCGTAAATAAAAGCAATACGGGAAAAGCCCGCAGTTTGATGAGGACCAAAAGTACTTGCAAGTGCCGGTCGTTAAAAGTATGGAACGCTTTTCAAGTTTAACTTGAAATATCTTTCGGTAGGAAAGTTGTATGCAAAATGTGATGAATTTACAATATATTTTGGCGTCGTCTGTCGATTTCAGGTAATAACTCAATTTGTGTGGGAAAATGTCATTATTTCCCTTAAAGTGACCTTCATAATACAAATTGGCGCAGCTTCCGACATATCCATTGCGAGAAATTCGTTCTTGCCAGTTGCTCCTTTACAAGCTATCGTCGAAAGTTAGGGTCCCAAGCAGTCTGCCGTTCACAGCAGTGGCTAGTTACCAGTGCCACCCACGAGTAATGCACTGGATACTATTTCACTAGATAGGATTTTATCGCTTCACCGCTCGCTATGGATCTCTGACAAAAATAACCGGAGGTCGGTAACTAAGGTCGCCCCACACATCCGATATAATCGGAGACCAAGCATCAGATAACATCACATATAAGCTGATCACGTTCACTTCTTGCTTCGATGACGTACAAATTTCGTCACTAAATCCGAGTGAACCAGACATGCGAGATGGAATTGTGGGCGTCGGAAATTGGTCAACAAACTTTCTCCAACGTACCACAACGAACCAGCTTCGCTATCCAAATAATTCGTTGAAAGTCACGCAAAACATCCTTTAAATCCTCCAAAACCTTTGTGTTTTATGATCATAAATTTCGTCACATGTGTTGTCTGTGCTTGACACAACCCATCCTTTAGAGAGGACTACTCCAGACCTCCACCTGGCGGACGTCGCCACACGCTTCACCGTACTGACGCCGGGGCTGGTTGCCTAACATGGACGGATGCCAGCTGAGTGCTGTCACAAGTGGCTGTCGGCTGGTGCTACTCGAAGCCGGCCACCATTGTCTGTCTGTGGGTGAGGGAGAGGTGCTCGGTATGGGGTGAGGTCTCGGACCGCGTCCCACCCCAGCCGGACACGGGCGGAGGCGGGGGCGGGGCTGTCCCACCCCAGCCGGACACGGACGGGGCGGGGGCGGGGCTGCTCCACCCCAGCCGGACACGGACGGGGGCGGGGGCGGCGGAAATATGCGACTGATTCATACTGGAGCTGTGTCAGTCTGTGCTACACTCTACTGCTCCCTGGAGGATTCCTCCTTCGAGTGGGGATGGGGGAGGGTGTGGCCACCGTGGCGGCCGCCGGCGTCGACCCGATACCGTCATTGGAATGCCACACGGACTCCATCTACCCTCTATTAACATTTCCAAAGCCGCGAGGCATCGCGGTGATAGCCGCCAGAGTGAAGCAATAACAACCAGAAAGCTCCCTCTGCTGACCGACGAACGAACGGGTGGGAAATGGCGGTGTCACGGTGACACGAGAGGCGGGCATGCCGTCACGGTAGACCATAACTGCGGCATATGTGGTGTGCTGACTGCTGGATAACCTGATACTGTATGACCGTTGCTGTGGTGTGTTGGCTGCTGGATAACCTGATACTGTATGACCGTTGCTGGACGGCTGCTGCTACATATGCTGTTACTTAGCTGTGAATGACACATGTCAGTGTCAGACCTGCAGTCTGTAGTCTTGATCAGAACCTGCGGGGGCTGCGTGACCTGTGGACAGTCCCTGCCAAACATCGAATGGCTGTGCGAGCTCTGAGCGCCGCACGCCGGTACTATGACCGTGGCCGGAACATTGTATGCATATTGCGCATTGTGTCGGCTCGCGCGGGGGCAGAGGGCGTCAGACGCAGGGCACCGAACGTGGGAGGGGACTGCGGTGGCCCCGCCCCGACCCTGCAGGGCCACGGCCGCCCGCGTCCCGCCCCGTCCCGCCCCGTCGCGGTCGCCGCTGCCGCAGCTCTCACCCCGCGCCGCAGCCTCAGAGCCAGGAAAGACCCGGCGAAAGGAGATCAAGGCATCCGTCCAGCGTTGCGGAATAATCCAGCGGCTCTATACCGCGTCAGCTCGGTTACACCACCGAGCAATCGGCGTACAAAGCGGATACGACCGGCAGACGTGTCCCTAACAAGACGAAGGCGCGGCACGGCCAAACGCTATAACGGCATCGGGTTTCTCAATCGCGTAATTAGCGGTACACAATATTTCCAGCGCGGCACCTGTGGTGAGGCCGGGGACCATACATGTACGGAGTGTGGGGTTCTTTAGACGGGGCCAGGAACAATACATGTACGGAGTGTGATGGCGTGCTGACGAGGGGCGTTGTGGACGAACTAGTCGATCAATGTGCAGCGCATATCGCAACCATATGTCATTCTGCAGGCCAGACGGCAGGTCCGTGAGCCGGCGGAAGTTACCTTCGACGGCTGCAGGGTTGGATGGCGAAAAACAAATGGCCGTTCGAACGTCCATTGCTCAGTCAGCGGTCAGATAAAGTGCTATTTGTAGGCATTGGGAAGGTGTGAAAACGTGCAGCCAATGGCTGAGCAGGTAGTATTGTGGCATTGACGGTATCCCTGAGCGTTGCTACAAGGACTGGTGTGCTGATTTCACTGCAGAAAATCGCGCGCCGAAGATACATAGCAATCGGCCATTTAGATTCAATGCGAATGCCAGTGTTCAATCGTCGGTAACACTAAGCAACTTTTATAAGCAAAGGGAGGCTAGTGGAACGTGATGCCCATGGCGAGGCACCCTCCGCTGATACCAGAGCTGGAAAGGGATCAATCCAGGGGGCTGATCCAATCGAAATCGAAATCGATGACAGTTTTGGAGATTGATCCTTTCAAATTACGTCCATGCTGTATTATCAAAATGGCATATACTTAATGTATCGTAAACACACATTTCGTTCTGCATGTTTTCGGTACTATTGCGCAGAAACCCACACAACATGCATATATTACATTTGTTTTTGGAGTTCTTAGATGAGATGGAAATCAACTTTGGCGATAAAGGTCGGCTGTAAGGGATTTACATCGATCAGTTGTTAAATGTGAAACATTTAAATCAAACCAATCCAAACCAAGGGCGGATCCAGCCGTGTTTTGTGTGTGTGTGTGGGGGGGGGGGGGGGGGGGTAGCAGACCGTCAGCCTCAGCCGTTAGCGATACATTGTTGACCGAGGGGGGGGGGGGAGGGTTAGAGCGCGTAGTCGGGCCGTCGGCAACCCGTCGACAACTGTATAGCATGTATTAGACTTCACGTCTTGGGGTTAGGGGCGTCGCCGATAATTTTTAAGTGGGGGGTCGGCTGAAATAACAAAAAAATATGCCCCCATTGTTTGCGTGTATAAACCTTTGCAGCATTTTTAATGTGAATTTTCATGTTATAGTAGTCATTTGTTACTTAGCGCCGCCAAGCGGCGCGAAATTTGTACGTGTTTGCCTGATAAAACCCATAAATATGAGCGGTGTACCTTGGAGAGGATAAGAAGCTAAAAAAATGCTGTTCATTCAATTCAGCGTTACGACGAACCGAAGACGATGGCGACAGCTTCGTTATGACGATGGCCATCGATATGACGCCGCGAAGCGGCGAGAAAATGCTAATTTTATGTCGTGGAAAAACACAACATTGAAACCATACCGTGAGTCGAGCCAAGCCTCAGATAACCCTTATTCCTGGTTACACATCTCGGTATGATGAAAAATATTGAAATTAAGGTAGTTTTCATATACATATTCCTCGGATAGTAAATCACGATGACCGGTGGCAGTCAGTGCTCAATAGTAGATATTATAATAATAACTGTATACATATGTACCGAACTGTAACAAACAACTGGTAACAGTGCAAATGGTTTGAAAGCAGCAAGAGGCAGAACGACTTTTCCGCGCATAAATGGTCCCTGTGGATCTGGAGGAGCCGGGGCGAGATGGCTTTGGGAGATGGTCCTGGCCTGGTCCCCATTATTAGCTCTTCCGGGTCCAGCAAGTTTGGCACCGCTTGAGCAGCTTCCGGTTGCCGATGTCCGCGTCTTTGCGTTCGCGTCGCCTTTTTCGGAACTCGGCAGACTAGCTTAACATGTAGGCTGTAGCCCGTTTGAAAGTTAATATTTTGTGAAGGGAGTGGGTCCTGGGGCCAGTAGCGTACCCAGGATTCACTCCAGGAGGGGCCATTTTTGCTCAGGGGGACATAAGTACCCCTACCAAAAAAAAACTCACCGGATTTGGCCTACTATATTTTCAAAATTTTCATCATTTTTCTCTTTAAAAAAATCATTAATTTTTTTGACCAAACACGTACAGATCTTCAGGGGGGGGGGGCAATTGCTCCGTTTGCTCCCCCTGTGTACGCCTATGTCTGGGGCTATGACAATTACCGCCAAGGAGAGCCTCTGCCAGACACTTATAATTATTCATTTTCTCCTTTTCTAAATTTGTATACACAATTAGAAAACTTGTGTCATGCCGCGAAGCGGCGCGAAATTTTCCAATTTTTGGCGGTGGATAGCTGGATTTTGACTGCTGCGAAGGCAATTTTTACGATAAATTGTTAACTTTCCTCCCCTGCTGGGGGGGGGGGGGGCATTGTCCCCCTCCCTATGAACGGTCTGGGAGGGGGGGGGGGGGATATGGCCTCGTTGCCTCCCCCTGGATCCGCCTTTGATCCAAACACCAAATCCAATCTGTCTCAGGCAACTGCAATGTATGTAATTGCAACATGCTCGAGGAAAGTCTATTTTCGGATAAGCACGATAGTATTCATTAACGCGCTCTCGCAGTACATGCTTGAATGTCCATTGTCCAATGTCCATTGTTTACTTTTTACAATTTGCAGACAAATACGTGCACATTCGAATAATAATTTTACTTGTGTGATTTCAGGGTTTTAGCTAGAAGTATCCAGGACATTGATCGATTTTCCGGCCCTGAGGCCCAGTCGGTCGGGAGAGCAGTTGGCTTCATATCTGAACCTGTCTGATATACCAAGTTCGAGCCCCTTCAGCGCCAGCTTTTTGCCCCTGATTGGGATTGTCTGCGACAGTTTGCAGCACAGCGCTCAGGTGACGTCATCTGGCGAGGCGGGACGTGTCCAGAAAATGTAGAGTATGTTGCACTTTCGCCTACATTCTGCCGTTGACCAAGCATTCCGCGATTGAATGGTGGGGTCACGGCCCGCGCAACAAGTTTTGTTCCGCACTGGACCTGATGTTGGGAATCCATCCCATCAAAAGGTTCCGGCTAAGTTTTTATAAATTTAAATAAGATGTTATGCAAGCGAAGGTGTTAATTTCGCCGGGTGGTAATTTCGAACTCCAATCTAATCAAGTGGCTGATATACCACGTACTGCGGACCATAAAATTACAGAGGAGCGCTCCCTAGCCTGCTGTTTGTCTGAGCTGCGTCTGTTGCCGTTATCACCACCCCAAATATCACACATCAACTGGACGACATTGCATCTAGATGTAGGGTAGATCCCCTCCATGACCCCTCACATCGTCCCCATGCACCAACAGTCAGCAAACAGTACTGGTCGCCAAGGCCATAAAACAACAAACCGTACGAGTCACCATCGATTAATCGATTCCGTCTGCGGCCATTAACTCGTGCTGTCCGTCTGGCGCGTCCGGCGACATTTGGCGCGGTGTGAACTCTTCAGGGTACACGACGTCTGCTATCGATCGAGCCTCGCTCCCCGGCACACGGTTAATCAATATACATCAATGGCACTGCATGCAGTCCGGGAGCCGTGGCCCCGCTGACCTTGGAAATCGGCCGTGCCGTGACGGCCAGGAGATAGTGACACCCACCTGGTGAGCTGTGCAAGGATAGCTACAGAGCTGGACTGGATAGATACAGAGCTGGACGATGCATGCCGGAACTGGCTGGCTGAGGCTGCTCGCTGATTGGTGATGGGCGTAGTGAGAGGGAACGAAACACTATTTATCGAGTTTTCTTTTCATGGAAGGTGAACATGCGGTAGTGGTTTGTTATGACTGTGACATTGTGACACGTACTTCCAAGCGTACGACGAATTATACAAAGAAAACATACCGAACCTGAACTGCAAAGTATGAGGTGTACATGCATTGTACATGAAAGCGACGGGAAATGTACATTCGTAAAACTTGATTTTAAGTTATCGCTGGAAATCTTCAGATATCGAACTTTAAGAAAGTGATGAATATATCTGACATACATCCCGTTCTCATTACGAGCGAGCGCCAAGTGCTCACGAGTCCTCACTGAATACGGGATTTTTATCACATATAAGCGGCCGACCCGACCGACCATAACGACCATAACGCGTTTGAGGAGCTTATATCTTTGGATTACCGCCTCCGGTTGACAAGTGGTCTTCGCCATCTGATAGCCCCATTCAATCAATTGTGTTATTGACATGTTTCGTCTCACGTGAAGGGTCAGCATGGCGCGTGGCACGTGCCGCGTCAGGGGTGTCAGCAAACGTTATCCTGCTATAGCTGAGAAACGGCTGGACCGATTCAAGGGACTGTCCCACCTTCCCAAAAGTTGTCAACTGTACGCCGCTTGTGGTGCAAAATATGAAGTAATTGCTTCCGAACACGATTATGGCATTTGTTTCTCGCAAACAGTGCTCAATTTCATAAAAAGTTAAGTTTTAATATTTGGGTTGATGACGTCATATTGAGCTCCAGAGAGCTACACAGAAATCCTTTACGCTGCCAAAATATTGGCACAATTATTTCGAGACAATTCTGGCGCTTTGAATACAAAACAAGCCAATTACCAAACCATTGAAACGTAGAAAATATCTCCAAGGTTCACCTTAAAACAAGTCGACTATCATCACCATCGGGTAAAGCTAGGTGACGTCATCGGCTTTAAGCCCCTATTCAAATACACGTAGGGCTTATTCGTTAGAATTGTCAAGACCAAGCAAAAATTTATTTTCGATTAGACCAATGTGGTTGTTTTGACCGCTACCCTACTTAATTTCAATGCAAATCCAATAACATGGCTATCTCAACTCAAAACTAATGTTAAAGGGACTGTCCCACCTTTTTGAAAGTTGTCGAATCACTTAATTGTATGTCTACATGTCAGGCGAGGTCTTTGAACATGTGAACTTTTCCCTGAAACAAATGTTTATCTTGGAAGATATTCAACTTTTAGTTTTAAGCGGGAAGTTGGGTTGGTGACGTCATATGATTTTGTTTTATAACAGGGAAATCCTTTGTGCTGCCAAATGTATGGCACAATTTTAGTCGACATCTATTGCGCAGAAAACACATTATAATGGGGTATGTCAGTTGACAAAGATGTAGATGGCGCTGATGTACAATGTGACCCAAGCGGGATCACCGCCATTGGCGACAATGCTGAAAACACTGTTTGAGGGTGGCTCTAAAAATAGTTACGATGGGGGTCAAGTCTCATGTGGTTCGCTGAAACTTTCTCAGTTAAATGCTGCCATTTTTTCATGATATAAATAATTGGGGTTGCACAAAATCGCCCCGAAGCCAACCATGCGTAGCGAGCCATCATAAGGGCGAACGGCCCGTCCGGCCCCAGCAGGCGATCGACCATGTCGTCTCGCCGCGGCCGGCCGTCATCTTCGGTGGCGAGGGCTTCGGCATGGGCGAACGGCAGTATTTTAGTTTACCGTCATTATTTATATTTATCATACGATCAAGGCCACACAAAATGGTGATGGGAATGAGCGATGGGGCAGGCGGCGCAGAAGGAACGAGAGGAGCTGAAGGAGTGGCACTGAGCAGGGAATACAATTAGACCATATGCCACCGCACTTAAGCAAGTCGTTGGTCCTGCCATATTTTATATGCAAGTTTGTGTATTTTCCTCATTTTTTATGGAGAGGATGGTGGTCTGTGCTGCTCCAGCAGGATGTCATAAGCGAGTGTCGACAATACGATTTTCTGCTCAATCGAAGATGAGTATGTTTTTTAGCAGTGTTTCAAACAGTACTGGTCAGTAGTGACATCGCAATTAATGCAGTGAGACAGGGGCGGATCCAGCCGCTCAGTTGGGGGGAGGGGGGGGGGGAACAAATTTTGGCCTTCAGCAGGCACGTAGCCAGGATTTTTCTCAGAGTTGTTGACCGGGGGGGGGGGGGGGGGGGAGGTAGGGTCGGGTCGTCAAAGAATCTCATTTTATCTAGTGTAAATTTGTTTTGCTCTGGGGGGGGGGGGGGGGGGGGGGGGGGGGGGCATGGCCTCCGTACCCCCCCCCCCTTTGGCTACATACCTAGCCTTCAGATACCCAAATTCCGTTGCAAAGACTCATAATTTAAAACAAACATAGTTTGAACAGCATGACAGCATGACGTCGAGAGCTGATTACTGACAAGCACCTATTTTGGAGACGGCCGTGTCATAACGGTACCACACAAACGGTAGGATGTAAAAAAAGTAACGCCTAAGCATATATAAAATACTTTATCAATATGCTGACGCAAGTTCTAAAGTTGATATTAAACGGACATTGAAATTGAAGTGTTATTTCTTTACCCAAAGGTAGGAATGAGCCTGCTTCAAACGAGGTCGTTTGGCGTCTTCGTTATCGCTTTGTCACAGCTCTCCGTGCACCGACGAGCGGCAAATGCGCGGAACGCTAGCCTGTTGTTTACCGGGTCAGGTTTGTAACCTAATTTCACTTGCGTTACATAGGAATAGGATCATAAGACGACCAAATGAGCCGTTTGAACAAATCTGGATAACCATAACGTGGTATAACATATCACCTCCAGAAAATACGGTTATACATTTAGCGTTCGTACGATCCTTTTCCTTTTTTTCATAAAAAAATTGACGACCCACTTGGTCGCCAACTCTTATGGACTCGCCACCGAACACATTGGTTATATTAGCGCCCAGGGGCCATAGCTCTACAAGGGTTCCAACACGGGCTCCCCACGTGAGAGCCAGACGTCTTAACCACTCGGCTATTACGTCCCCTTAGCGTTCGTACGATAATTTAAAGTGCGTCACTAAATTATCAAAATACGACGGACTTGTAACACATACACGGAGCTACGCTACCATCACGAATATGAGTCTCTCCGCGATCTGGATGTCGCTTACTGCCACGTCGTCACCAAGAGTCGTAAGTGATTCAGATGCTCGAAGATGAAAACGATTATCATTAGAACGTTAGCCCTTTAACCCGCGACTTACTTGGGGGGGGGGGACTATTCCCCCCTTATTTTGCAATAACTCCTAAACGAACACCAGTTTCGTCACCACTAAACTGGCAGTACCTTCTCTCACATCAATTCTACACATGTGGGCAAAAGGAAAAATATGAGGCTATGATAGGTCAACCGGGAATGACGTCAGAGTGACGTCATGTTCTTCGGTTTTTGTTGCAAAATAATGCTTTGCGGAAAACGCTGTAAAAGGTACGATGTTTGAGATAAACGCAATTGTCTTAAATAAAAATACTGAAAATAGACCGGGCTATCAAACTGCAATCTCGGATTGTTTAGTTTTTTTGTATTCAAAATTTTGAGAAATGCAATTTTTTAACACAAATAAAAAAAAAACAGAATTATCCAAAAACCGGATTAGATGTAATCGATACGTGTTCGGTGAATATGTGTACCGAATTTGAAGTCAATATCTTCAAAAATGACTGACTTATGACCTTTAAATGTTACAAATCGGCTACCTCTCACAGCATTACTATGCATAAAATACGCATTTCCGTTTTTGCTTTTTACTTATATTGATATGGAACAAACAATGTTCTAAGATCATTTTTCGCGTTGTAGACGAAAAACAAACCCATAAACATGTGTTACAACGCCTAATGGCCGTAATCTGCAGTTTGACCTGGTGACCTCGGTTGACCTTGACCTGACCCAAGGTCATAAACAGCTTAGAAGGGTACTTAGAAGTGTCAGACACACGAATCATACCGATTTATCGACCGCTTATGCGTTAAGCATCGTAATTTCGCGCGACAATTCCATCCATCGAGACCTTTTGACACGGTCAAACATTTTGTACTTGACCTGCCCTGTGACGTCATCGGTGACCCTGAGGTCAACAATATTATGCTTCCCTTGACAAATTTCCAAGGGCTATCGAATGCTGTTTGCATTTTTGCATTCGGTCCAGTAGTTCCGGAGATCCGAGGGAGGGGGCAAAAAAATAGCCCCCCCTCCCCCCCCAGTAAGTCGCGTTATGAAATATACCCCAGTAACTCGAGGGTTAACAAAACTGAATATCTCACTGGACATATACGCTAGGAATATATTTATGAAAATACGAAATACCTATACAACAAGAGCTAAAACGTTATCTTCAGCGAAAGTATGTATGAATGTATTTGTGATGTATGTATGTATGTGTGAAGGTTTGGAACATATTTAATTGTATTCAGTTATTTAAGTGTATTGTCTGGCGTTTCAGGTCAGTCCAGGTTCAAGCGCATGTGATGTGATCAATGTAGAAGGAGGATTGAGAACCAGGAATATCACTGTGGCAGCTGGTTCGATGCAGACCAAACACTGTTTACCTTCTCTGTATTTGTTTTTAGTCATGGTTATTGTTATGTTTTTTGCCGCCAGTTCAAGTGGTCTAAAACAGTGTCACCACCAGCTGCACATGTTCTGCTGTTCTAGCTTCTAACTCAGCGTCCATGTACACAGGCAACAGTCTGCAATTGCTCAACTTGTGATATATGCCCAGCTGGACCCTGAAGCCCTGCCTAGATATTGCAGGGTTCACCAGGTTTGGAATATGGCAGCTGTGGCGGTGGTTATGGTTTTGGTTGTTTCGCGTTTAGTGGTTTTGGTTACGTGCCTATGGTTTTCTGCTCTCCCAGTCGCCTGTTATTTTATGTCTTCTCATTATCTAGTCCTTGGCTGCCTGTGCCAAAGGATTCTGTTACACATTGAAGTCAATATTGATTTTTCAAACCTCTGTGCACCGGTCACTGCCCTTCTGGCCTGTTGCTAAGCAGCCTGCTTTCATCCCCAGGATCTCCTGGACCTGTCAGTCGGGCGCTGCTGCCTGGACCAGTCGGTCCTCCATCATCACCAGCATCAACATCACAATCAAGTAGCTACCACCCTTCAGAATTCCTTACTATATCACACATTCATATTAACTCTATAACATCCACTGGCCGTTTAGACGAATTATATATTTTAACATCCTTGAACGCCATCGATATTGTGTGCCTGACTGAAACAAAACTCGACTCCCAAATTCATCTCTCACTTTTCACCCTTGACCACTACCACAATCCTCTTACTAGACACAGAAACAGACACGGGGGAGGGGTTGCAATTTATGATAAAAATACCACTGCTGTTAAGCGTCTTCCAAACCTAGAACTACCTAACATAGAATGGATATGGTGCTTAGTAAAAACAGAAAACTCAACCTTGGTGACCTCGAATGTATATCTTCTCCCACATTTGTCATCTTCACAGTATGCTGACTTCCTTGACAAACCCAATGAATGTGTAGCCCAGTCACAAGCCCTTAGTCCTGATTGCATTGTTATCCTTGGTGATATGAATGCAGGAAATAATTACCTAAGCCCCCAATTCACCAACCACAGTCCACTCAACCCCTTCGAGCTAAAACTACAAGACGGAATTGCTGGCCTCAATATGCAACAAATTATAACGGTTCCAACTCGGTATTCCAATAACAGCACCGCCAATTTAAGAGACCTCATTGTGATCTCCAACCCCTGTACAGTTAAACAGTGTGGTGTGTTACCACCTTTTTCAAAAATAGACGACATACCCACATTTGTCACCCTAGAAATTGTCCCTCCCCTGAGACAGACACAGCACAAACGCCTATGGGACTACAGACGAATGGACAGACAAGCTGACACAACTTCTCATTGATGTGGACTGGACACAGACAAGCTGACACAACTTCTCATTGACGTGGACTGGGACTCCATCATCGACTGGACTACAGACGAATGGACACACACAAGCTGACACAACTTCTCATTGACGTGGACTGGGCAGACGAATGGACACAGACAAGCTGACACAACTTCTCATTGACGTGGACTGGGCAGACGAATGGACACAGACAAGCTGACACAACTTCTCATTGACGTGGACTGGGACTCCATCATCGACTGGACTACAGACGAATGGACACACACAAGCTGACACAACTTCTCATTGACGTGGACTGGGACTCCATCATCGACTGGACTACAGACGAATGGACACACACAAGCTGACACAACTTCTCATTGACGTGGACTGGGACTCCATCATCGACTGGACTACAGACGAATGGACACAGACAAGCTGACACAACTTCTCATTGACGTGGACTGGGACTCCATCATCGACTGGACTACAGACGAATGGACACACACAAGCTGACACAACTTCTCATTGACGTGGACTGAGACTCCATCATCGACTGGACTACAGACGAATGGACACACACAAGCTGACAACTTCTCATTGACGTGGACTGGGACTCCATCATCGACTGGACTACAGACGAATGGACACAGACAAGCTGACACAACTTCTCATTGACGTAGACTGGGACTCCATCATGGACTGCGACATCGACGAGGCAACGCTAAGGTTTACCGAGACTGCTACAAGCTGCTAATGAAGCCATTCCCTACCGCAACATCACACAGAAAGACAATGACAAACCCTGGCTCACATCTGAACTAAAAAGACACATCCGTAAACGTGACAGATTCTTCAGAACAGCTAAAAAACGAGACACAGACAACGACTGGCATCGCTGGAGACATCAACGTAACTTGACTACCGACCTGAACAGACGACTTAAAGACGCCCACAGCCAACAACAAGTCAAACAGCTTTTGGAAACCAAACAGAACCCGCATGACTACCACCAAATCCTCAAACTAACATAATTGGCAAAAAGCGCTCCCAAACCATACCACCTCTCATCGATAGCGAAGGTGCACCAGTGACTGAAGACACTGACAAAGCGACCATGCTTAACACCCACTTTGCCGAACAAACGAAACTCGACACAGCCGACACTAGACCACCTACACTCATTTCTCCCATCCCCCAATCCCCCAACTAAGAGAGATCCAAGTCACCGAGCCCGAAGTTTTGAAATGCTTAAACTCTCTCAATGTAAACAAATATACTGGCCCGGACCAAATTCCAACAAAATTACTCAAAATGACAGCATTATTAATCGTAAATCCACTCACAAAATTATTAAATACAACACTAAGCGCTGCGATTTTCCCCAGCGCCTGGAAAGCAGCCATCGTAACCGCAATATACAAACGTAAAGGTTCAAGCTCCGACCCGTCAAACTACAGGTCAATTAGCTTACTTTCTTCCATTTCAAAAATCCTAGAAAAACTCGTATTCTTAAATATATACAAACACCTACTGAATAACAGTATCTTATCGGAAAAACAGAGTGGTTATCGACCGGGCCACAGCACCCAAATTCAATTAGTATACCTCACCCATCAACTTTATTCGGCACTTGACAAAAACCTCGACTTAACTTTTTTTGTTTATTTGTTTATTTATTGACAATGAGCAACAGGCATTCACCCCATTACAGCTCAAGTCGAGTAGTTAAAACACGCGACGACACGACAGCAGCAGACACACTCACACAGTTGAAAACAGACGAGGCAAATATGATAACGAAAATGTGATACTAAAATAGAACAAAAGTTCATGAAACAGTAAATATGAATACGTTAAAAATAAACATAGGTGAACATAGGTTCACAGGCATGCTTTGAGGCTACGCAGACATAAGAAAACGCTTGTAAAAGAAGACATAATATCTGTAAATGCGAAAACTCCAGCAGTAAAATAAGAGTAATAAAACTCGCATGCTCACCTTACACCCGCCCACACACAATCCCAACCCATCGCCACCAGTGTTGTGCAGCCTATACCGACATACTCTTGACTGCAGTATACCTCTAGATATTTCCAAATACTTTGACAAAATTTGGCATAAAGCCCTCTTTTTGAAATGCGAAATTCAATGTGGAATTACTGGAACCCTGCTGTTATGGCTAAAATCTTACCTCTCGGATCGGACACAAATTGTCAGAGTAGGCAGCTGTTCTTCTGCCCCCAAAAAAAATCCACGCAGGCTGCCCCCAGGGCTCGGTGCTCGGGCCTCTACTAGCCCTCATCTATCTCGCAGACCTATCCGACAAGACCGACAACGATGCCCTCTTCTACGCCGACGACACCTCCCTCTATTCATCACATCCTCATGACAGCCCCGAACATAGACTTTCCCTCCAACGTGACCTTGACAAGATCCAACGCTTTGGAACTGACTGGGCAATTTCTTTCAGTGGACCCAAGACGATTCAACAGACATTCACCACCAGACATGATGGACTGGCCACTGACCTGGAATTTTCAGACCAACACATTCCTACTGCATCTAGCCATAAACACCTATAGGACTGACTATCAACGGACCTACGTTTCCATGACCACGTTAACAAAATTATCGGGACAGTCAATATGCATCTCAACCCTATTTATCCAGTAGCTAAGCTACTACCTAGACACATACTTAATTAAATTTGTATCACATACATACGACCACACTTTGACTATTGCGACATCATATACGACGGGAACATTGCTATTGCAGACGCGACTCGACTTCAGACTTTACAGAACCGGATCGCGAGACTAGTGACTGGGACACTCCCCCGGACTTCGACTGAAAGACTTCTCGACGATCTGGGTTGGGAACGACTCAAGACTAGACGGACAGCCCGCAAGCTATTTTTTTCCCACAGGATCCGCCATAACAACCCCCCGCTCCCTCCCTATATCACGAGCATAATCTCCGAAACGCGCCAAAATAGCACCGGTCTCTCCCTCAGAAACGCCACCACTCTTTCCAGTCGGAAAAATCGCCTAACATCCTTCACAAATTCCTTCATCCCCGCCACCACCCGCCTCTGGAACCAGTTACCCGAATCGGTCAGACACTCAAAATCACGACCCATCTTTTGTAAGCTCATCAGGGACCGGCTTGGGAACACCAAACCACCGCTCTTTTACTCAGCTGGGACAAAATATGGCAACATCCTCCACACCAGATTTCGTGTAGGCCCATCCTCTATAATTCTCACATGTATTCAACATTTCGCTCAACCCCAAATCCTGCCTGCTTATGCGGACATCACACAGAAGACATCAAACATTTCATCCTCTTCTGTCCAAATTATGCTCAGCCAAGACACCAACTCTATACCCTAACCCGTACATTAATCCCAACATTGGACAGCCTGTCACACCAAGAAAAAGTAAACACATTTTTACATGGCTCAAACGTTAACACAACTCTTCATCCGAAACTAGCATATACTTTTCAATCTTTCCTTAATCATACACACCGCTTCACCAATGCCACCTAGTCAACAGTCATCCAGCTCTCGGCAGCGCTGGTCCAGCAGCGGCGCATGACGGACAGGTCCAGCTCACCAAATTCTATAACAGCGGGCTGCGGGCGGCACGTCGGGGGGGGGGGGGGGGGGGGGCTGGTGCCGGCCGCGCCCGGGGCGATCTCGCCGCCCCTGTTACAGTTTAAGTTTTCTCTTTTCTTTGGAGAAGCGCTATAATTTAAGCGAAAATTCGCTTTTGCGCTCATTCTCAATACTCCTGTATTTACTTATGTGCTATATGAAAGAGAGAAAAAAATGATGATGATGATGATGATTGTGTAAAATATTCAACAAAGGATTTGGCATGAAACTCTTTGTACCACAACTGGTATCACTGTTCCGGCTGGATGTGCTAAAATGGCTGAATATGAATGCGTTTGAGGTTCCAATTTCACTCTTTCCATATGTTTAGTGACGGTGGGCGTTAATCGGTAAAGCGCACAAACAAGATGCATGCTGATCCAGTGGCAGCTGGCAAGAATGTGATAGGATCGTCGCAAGCAAAGTGTGGAAAAACGAGAAAGTGCACATTTCCAGCTTTAATAACATCAATGTATAACATCCATGCATGCTGGTAGGGTATATACCCAGGACGACTTGGGATAAGAGGACGGAGCAGGTTGAAGGGCGCGGGTCACACAATATCAGAGCATGCTGCAGCTGCTCTGTGCCACGGCCGGCGGTCATGCACGTGTCCGCATGCTGTGGAGAACCAAAGCGTTACGAATGAGGCTATTACAAATTCATCTTTGGAGACGGCTCGTCAGCGGCCATTTGATTATCCTACCGACAATGGTAAGACAAAACATTCTTGCGGAGATGTAGGTTCTTATGATTGTGTACGCCACACCATGCTCGTACTCAAAGAAAATCGCTATATATGGAAAGGATGGGAGGACAAGACAATGTCAGATAGCAATACACGCCATAAGAGATGCAGTAAATCCATACCTGCGTACTGGCATCTGATGCAAAATATAACGACAGTGACAACAGTGAAGTAACAATGGTGCGTAGGCTCGTAATCCGAATACATTGCCAGTATCGGGATATTTCAGCCTGCAGCGATTAGAGTAAATGCCAGCGTTGATAACAGCGAAACGTTACCAATTACAACTCGGCACACTACATCTCTTGAATGGTGCTGCACGTAGTCTGGACCATATTTTTCAAGATTTCCTGTACCTCTACTGACCATGTACCGACAACAGTTGGACAGATACATTAGTCAGGGATTGTCACAAGGCAACGCAAATATTAACATCTTTCCGAAGCATAACGTTACAGACCTATTACAGTCGCTCGGCTTTACTTCGCTATTAATTAGAGGACAAACAATGTATGTGCAATTTTTGGACATTTTCTTTGCAAATTGTAGTTGCTAAAAACAGCTAAAATGTATTTTGGAAAGATACAAATGGCAACTTTTACTCCAACTTGGGGGGGACACATACTTTTGCCCCCCTACTTTTCGTTTGGGGGAATTGCCCATTTTGCCCCCCCCCCCCCTGGATCCGCCCCTGCAGTGAAAGCCTTTCTTCCATATTTTGTATTAAATATATTCATGTTTATCATTTTAACAATCAAATGTACAACTATTGTTGTTTTGCCGCCAATATTTTGTTGTTGTTTGGCCCGAAGCCACGGTGGATACAAAGATTGCCCGCCCAGGAGCCGCAGACAGCAGCCCCGACGACGGTTGCCGCGGCGAGTCGATATGGTCGATCGTCCGCTGAGGCTGGATAGGCCGCGCGCCCTTATGGCGGTTCGCCACGCATGGTTGACTTCCGCGATTTTGTGCAACCCCAATTATTGATATCATAAAAAAATGGCAGCATCTAACTCAGAAAGCTTCAGCGAACCACATGAGACGTGAGCCTTTACCACCTTCGATAGTAACTATTTTTAGAGCTACCTTCAAACAGTGACTTAATTAATACATTGTCGCCAATGGCGGCAATCGCCACTTGGGTCACATTGCTGCCCAGCGCCCCAATTTTGCTGACTTACCCCATTAAACATCAAAGGCGCTTGGATATACTTATATAGCTATAACAATATTGTTGGACACCTACTCCTTTATTGAAATAACTAAAGCACCGCAAGGCGCAAAATGAAACGAAGGTACTAGGTAAGATTGTGTCACACTCACCTGAACACCAAAGTACTTTAATTTACAGCACCACATATTACACATCGAATTCTTGGCATATTTTGAAAATTTATAACATACTTTATAGAACAATATACTTAATACTAATACAATACAACGATGACGGATCCCCACAAGGATCTCAAGGCCAGGATTACAAGAGCCGCAACCTAGATTGCGAACCACCCGGTGTCTAGATTGGCTAGCACTATCAGCTGGAGTTGCTGCAGCAGTTGGCCGCCAGGGACCGCTAGTGAGCCAGGGTGTTATGACATTGCAAGCAAATGATACCACTAAATATTGATTGATTGATTGATTTATAAATAAATAAATAAATATTTAGCGTTAAATATTTACCTGGTACCATTTGTTTGCGACGTCATAACACCCTGGCTCACTTGCGGTCTCTGGCGGCCAACTGCTGCAACAACTCCAGCTGATAGTGCTAGCCTCTAGATTGGGAACCACCCGGGGATCGAGAAATGAATGACGAAAATATGTCCAAGGCTGACCTTAAAGGGAATAGTGAACCTTTAACATTAGTTTTTAACTGAGATAGCCAGATTGTTGTACTGAGAAATCTCCAAATCTGAAATGTTTCCTTCCAAAACGACCTAGTTGCGCTGAGTTTCAACGCAAAAACCGTTGGAGCTATTGGGAGCTATTGCAAAGGGCCAAATCTTGGGACATTTCAAATACGTCATTAGTGTGATTTCTACCGCACTTCGTTTTCGCTATTTGAACCGACCGCCACTAAAATGCATCATGTGTTCATAAGCTATAAATATTATTGGCCATACCTTTGTCAATTTTCATTGGATTTCCAATTGAAAATAATGCCGACACTCGTCTTGAAAATGCACATCTTTTGATGGGTGTTTCGTACCTGTAACTACAATGTTGCTGCAGTAGAAGCACTTCCATAATGTATGCCCCTATTATACACGTGACTTCAGGGTTTGAGTAAATACCATGGTTAATTTTGAACCGATTTCCAATTGAAAATTACCATACCATAAGATGCTTTGTGAAAATACGCATGTTTTTATGGGTGGCTGGTCGCGGTACCTGCAATATATCGATTGAATTGTGCCAATTTTTGTTCTTGCATTACGCTGTCTATGCGCCAAGTTTGGATGAGCTATAAATATTATTTGCCATAACTTTGTCAATTTTCATTGGATTTCCAGTTGAAAATAATACCGACACTCGTCTTTAAAAGGCACACCTTTTGGTGGGTGGCTCGTACCGGTAGCGGCAATATTATCCGCAATATAGTAGCACATGCACCTGCAACTGTGTGACTCCTGCTTGTAGTTACAGTTTTAAGTAATTACCTCTGTCAATTGTGAACCGATTTCCAATTGAAAATTACCAATAGATGCTTCGTGATAAGACACATTTGTTGATTGGTGGCTCGTCGGCGTTCTTGAAATATATCGATTCAATTTTGACAAAGTTTGTTTTTTGTTTACGATGAATTGACGCTTAGCTCGAAATATTATTGGCTATAACTTTGTAAATTTTTATTGGATTTCCAATTAAAAATAATGTCGACACTTGTCTTGAAAAGGCACACCTTTTGATGGGCGTCTCGTACCGGTAGCTGCAATATTAACTGCACATCTACACATTTATTTACATCCACCACACACACAGATAAACACAGATCTGTGGGTAGGTATATCACATTTATTTATGCACATGAACATTATGGGTATGTGTTCACGCAACGCCACTCCAACTCTACTCATACAAGGCCATAGTGTACACATTCACACATTTTCAATCGCGACCAATATACTCGCGAGTCGCGACTCGCGACCCAGCGATCGAGATTGTTAGTGTTGCTTACATATTATGATTAAAGATAGACTTTTGCCGGTATGACGTCACAACTCGTTTTGGTGACGCGATATTATTGTGACGTCATATGTATTAATATCAATATTTTTTCTTCGAATTATGACGAATTGGTACTTTTTCGCAAAAACGAAACCGTAATCAGGACATTCGTTTCCATCATTCCACATACTTTTCCCAAGGTGCACTATTCCCTTTAAAACAAGTCGACTATCATTACCAGTTGGGTAAAGAGGGACGACGCTGTCGGTTTAGAGGCCCTATTCAAATACACATGAGCCTTATTTTTTACAGATGTCAAAATCAAACTCGAATATCTTTTTGATTAGATCATTGTGGCTGTTTTAACTGCTACCATACTTAATTGCAATGCCAAGCCATCAACATGGCTATCTCAACTCAAATACAATGTTAAGGTGGGATAGTCCCTTTAAGGTGGGAGTGTCCCTTTAAGCTGACATTTGGTGTGTGGTTTTAACCACACACCAGCGGGCCACACTACCCGACCACTATCGGGTTTCTACGGGCTCGCTCGTCCTTCGCGATTAAGGCGTCTTACCGGTTTAATTGGCTCGCTGTCATTCCAGATTTTCAATTCACACTATGTGTAATCAAGGATTAGGGGAGCTCACGTTAGTGTCATTCTTTTAAACAGAGACCCATCTCCTGAATGAGTTATGATGTAAGTGAGTTTTGCGCAAACTTGTAAAATGGCGAATCAACGGGCTCGGCTTGTCCCCGTCTTGTGGTCAGCCCGTCGGGTCATGGTAACGATCGGGGTTCGCTGCCGCTGCGTGCTTCGACTGAGATGCAAGCTTGGTCACAAACTGGGTATATTCTGGACTTCAGAACATACCCAGAATATGCACTATTGGTTCAAAAATAAGCGTCCCGCTGGGTTAGATGACAGTCTTTAGTGAATGCCTGCATTCTCGCCATTCCCGGTCGGTCTGGGAGGTAGGCTATCCGACACACTCTAGTGCTCTGCGGGACAGCCTATACAGCGTGGCTACACTGACGCTACACTGCCTGTAT
Organism: Chirona hameri; assembly: GCA_036785665.1. Lineage (NCBI taxonomy): Eukaryota > Metazoa > Arthropoda > Thecostraca > Balanomorpha > Balanidae > Chirona > Chirona hameri. The sequence goes on along the minus strand of JAXIVJ010001882.1, from coordinate 68,477 downwards.
AGGCTGTTCCGCGCAGCAATGTTGTGCACCGTACAGCCTAACCTTTCAGGAGGTTCAAAACGGCCGGTATTCACTACAAATTAACTGTTGTGCCGGCCAACCCAGCGGGACGCTTATTTTGGAACCAATGGTACTAGGTTTATAATACCCAGCTGTTTAACGGAACGTAGATAAACATAGCCCAATCAATGCAATTTGGATATGTTCTGGAGTCCAGAACATACCTGGTTTGTGTACCGGACCTGTATTTCAACTGGGACAGTGAGCCCTGACCGTTAAATGGACCGAATGGACCCGACAGGTGGACGCCAAGGCGGGAGTAAGCCGAGTCCATTGATTCACCATTTTACAAGTCTGGTTTTGCGTGCAATTTAATACAACGACACAATCCGTGTGTGTGTGTGTGTGTGTGTGTGTGTGTGTGTGTGTGTGTGTGTGTGTGTGTGTGTGTGTGTGTGTGTGTGTGTGTGTGTGTGTGTGTGTGTGTGTGTGTGTGTGTGTGTGTGTGTGTGTGTGTGTGTGTGTGTGTGTGTGTGTGTGTGTGTGTGTGTGTGTGTGTGTGTGTGTGTGTGTGTGTGTGTGTGTGTGTGTGTGTGTGTGTGTGTGTGTGTGTGTGTGTGTGTGTGTGTGTGTGTGTGTGTGTGTGTGTGTGTGTGTGTGTGTGTGTGTGTGTGTGTGTGTGTGTGTGTGTGTGTGTGTGTGTGTGTGTGTGTGTGTGTGTGTGTGTGTGTGTGTGTGTGTGTGTGTGTGTGTGTGTGTGTGTGTGTGTGTGTGTGTGTGTGTGTGTGTGTGTGTGTGTGTGTGTGTGTGTGTGTGTGTGTGTGTGTGTGTGTGTGTGTGTGTGTGTGTGTGTGTGTGTGTGGTGTGTGTGTGTGTGTGTGTGTGTGTGTGTGTGTGTGTGTGTGTGTGTGTGTGTGTGTGTGTGTGTGTGTGTGTGTGTGTGTGTGTGTGTGTGTGTGTGTGTGTGTGTGTGTGTG